>JAFMSR010000018.1:25420982-25447487 GCA_022818135.1 Saxidomus purpurata | reverse complement strand
TATTAAACGATAAAATACAGAGATGCATTTATTATTTCGATTCTAACATGACTTAGTCTTTGAAAAAAACCACGAACTATATTCGACGCGTAGCAGCATTCCATAGTAACTTACAAGCACGGAATGCGATTGGACGCGTGCGATATTTACCCCACGTTTTGCCCGTGGAAAACGTAATCTGTATTTTATCGTTAAATAATGTATAGCTTCTTTCCCTCTATATCTATATACGAAAAGTTGCGGATCATGTTAGAATTGGGGGTCGTTTTACATTGGGTTTGGACCAGTTTAAAGATAATTAAATTACGGAGGGATCCGTGTCAGGAATTTTTGATAAATTGGTCAGGGGATTAATAATCGTGACATATGTAACAAGTAGTCAGAGAAAAAGGCTGAAATTTCTTTGATGTTAAATATTTTTTGTTTGGAGAATTATATGGAAAATCTGTGACACGGATCCCTAGACATAATGATTATATACATCATTCACGAGTTTGGTGGTAAAATTCGAAAAAATGGCTTAAATATCGCTGTTCATGGGGGATCACTTAGTTTTACATAGGCTTATATAGGAAAAACTATAAAAATCTTAGGCTAATATAGGAAAAACTATAAAAAATCTCTGAAACCACAGGGCCAGTACAAAGGCTATATAGGAAAAACTTAAAAAATCTTCTCTGAAACCACAAGGCCTAGAGCTTAGATATTTGGCATGTAGCATTGTCTAGTGGACCTCTATCAAGATTGTTCAAATTATGACCCCCGGATCAAAATTGACCAAGCCCTTGGGGTCACTTGGTTTTACAAAGGCTATATAGGAAAAACTTTAAAAACCTTCTTCTCTGAAACCACAGGGCCTTGAGGTGAGATATTTGGCATGTAGCATTGCTTAGTTGACCTCCACCAAGTTTGTTCAAATCATGACCCCTGGTACAAACTGACCCAGCCTTGAGGGGGGGCGGGGGGTCTATTGATTTTACATAGAAAAAACTTTAAAGGTATTCTTCTCTGAAATCACAAGGCCTAGAACTTAGATATTCAGCATGTAGCATTGCCTTGTTGGCCTTTACCAAGATTGTTCAAATCATGACCCCCGGGTGAAAATTAACCCTTCCCAGGAGGGGGGGGAGGCAAAGAGGGGGGGGGGGCGTCACTTGATTTTGCACAGGCCTATATAGGGAAAACTTTAAAAAAACCAGAAGGCCCATTTTGCAATTGATATACAGGTGAGCTATATAGGGCCATCTTGGCCCTCTTGTTATTATAGCCAATGGTAGCCAGGTGAGCAATATGGGTCCATCTTGGCCCTCTTGAATCCAAGAAATCAACACTTCCATTTCTGTTGTAGTTTTTAAGGTTGCAAGGAAAAAAACAGAGAGGAAAAGAAGAAATCAACCTTATAGATGTGAATGCAGATGACTTCACAGATCCGTCAGAGATTACGAAACATTTGTCTGAGGAACAGTCATACCACTCCCATAAAAAGAAAGACAACCAACCAACCGGGCAGCAGAAGCGTAAACATCAGATTCAGTATCTTGCTTTTCAGGTAAGAGACTGTAGATAATAATTATGGCATATAGAAATTGACTCCTCCATCCATCTGTCTGTCAGTGCTTACATTTGGATACTTAGGTGGCTATAGGAACAATAGGTAACAGTGAATACTCTTTGATGTCATTCAATCCGTAATCTCTTAGATGGCTATGTTTTCTCTGAAGTGCCTAAAATAACAATGGAGAGAACAATAGAGTAGCCACGTAAGTATCCATATGTTACAATGGCTGTCACAGAAACTTCATGTTGGCTATAACTTTGCCATTTCTTACAATTTCTTCATCAAACCTTACCATTGTATTGCTTATGACAAAAGGGTTGTGATGCTGCCAAATTTTGTAGGTCAAGGCAATATTTGACAGAGTTATGCCCCTTTTTGTACTAAGATTTTGCATGAAAACTAAACGTTGGCTAAAGATTTGCCAGTTCTTTAAATTTCATCATCAAACTTTCAAGTACATTGCTTATGACAAAAGGATTGTGATGCCGCATTTTGTAGGTCAAGGTCATATTTGACAGAGTTATGTTCCTTTTTGAACCTAGATTTTGGCTATAACTTTGCCATTTCTTAAGATTTCTTCATCAAACTTTCAAATTGTATTGCTTTTGAAAACAGGGTTGTGATGCCACCAAACTTTTTAGGTCAAGGTCATATTTGACAGAGTTATGCCCCTTTTTGTACTTTGATTTTGGCTTTAACTTTGCCATTTCTTCATCAAACTTTACAATTGTATTGCTTATGACAGTTTATTTGTGAGCAAATCCTTAGTGCTAATGAATTATTTAAAAGCCAGTCTAAAGATAGAAATTCAAGTCAGACTAGTGAAATAGCCAGTTGATTCATATATGAAAGTTTGCAAAATAAAAAGCTTGCTAATATAACAAATTTTACAGTATTTGCCTTATATCATACTGTGGCCAATGCAGTTTAACTTAAGTCTTGAAAACAATAAGTGCTATACACAATTTTTCAAATTTTGGTTTGCCATTCATTCCTCAACAAACCAAGTTTGGCCCTGGAATAGTCCTAAAAACTCCCTTGAACAGGGAGTGATAAAGAAATGAACAATTTACTCAGTTAAAGAATGCAAGTGATAATCTGTCATATTTCAGGCAAAGGAAAGAGAGTTAGAGCTAAAGAACCAGTGGTCACAGAACAGACAGACCAAAAAACAGACACAGGCGAAATATGGGTTTTGATCTACATGCTTTTCCAGATACTGCCCATAAACTGTAGAGAAAAGGAAATTTAATGATATGGAACATTTATTCAGTGTGTAGATTTTTATACCCCAGCACAATGAAGTTTTCAGGGTTATACTGGAATCACCCTTATGGTCCACTTTTATAACATAGGTAGCTTGTAGAGCAGACTTCTCCTTTGTTTTTAGCTCACCTGAGCTCAATGTGAGCTATTGTGATCACTCTAGTTTGTGGAACAGACTTCTCCTTTGTTTTAGCTCACCTGAGCTCAATGTGAGCTATTGTGATCACTTTAGTTTGTGGAATAGACTTCTCCTTTGTTTTTAGCTCACATGTGCTCGATGTCAGCTATTGTGATCACTTTATGTCTGTCATCTACCTGTTCACACTATACCTTGTGTATGCAATAGAGGCTATATTTTCACAGGATCGTCATGAAATGTGGTCAGAATGAGTGTCCTGATGAATCTAGGTTGAGTTTAAAGATGTGTTATCTTGGGTTAAAAACTTGTTCACCAACTCAAATCATAGTAAAACCTTGTGTATGCAATAAAAGCTGTATTTGTCATTGGATTTTTGCGGACCTTGTCAGAGTGGGTCATTTGGATAAAAAAGTAGGTCACCAAGTCAAGTCATGGAATACACCTTGTGTCTGCAATAAAGAGGTTGCATTCTTCATTGGATCTTCATGAAACTTTTTCAGAATGAGTGTGTTAATTAAATCTGGGTCAAGTTCAAAAATGGGTCTTGTCACTTGAAAAACTAGCTCAGATGTACAGGACACAGTTCTTACATATTATATACATTAAGTTGTTGCAGAGTTATGCCCCTTTCAACAAAGGCGTTTCTGATGCCTAAATTTCATGTCGTTTGTGGAGCAACTCCACCTTCAGCAATGAATATTTTCAAAACAAAAAGCAATGAATATTGCCACAAACAATATTATTAACAGAAGATGTATAAGCACAATTTTATGTGTATCCATCAAGATGTTGCAGAGTTATGCCTCTTCGAGTTTAGATATTTGCATGTAGCATAGGTAGATTGTGGAGCAAATGCCTTTAGTTTTAGAAGGATTGCAATTAATATTGGTTAACATTATAACCATGAATAGTAGATGTGCATAAACAATTTTAGTGCATATCCATCAAGGTGTTGCATTGTTACGAACACAGACCTTAATTTGTGACAAAGTGCCATAGTGGAGGTACAGTAGTAAACAATTTTCAGTGGATATTCAGAGACAGCAATGTAAACAGGATGAGTGAGACAGAATTTAGTGTTAGCGGGGAGGAAATGCAATGAATAAAATCATGAGTTCCCAAATTACAATAAATGTGTTATTAGATTCTTCCTTGCCATTTTCCCATATCACCAAATTTTGCAATGTTGCAAAATAACTCTGTTAAATTAATATTATTTTTTCTGCTGTGTTTGGTAAAATTTCATAGAATAGAAAACTCTGATGAGTTCTGTAAAATCCCATAAAATGAAATTAAAATACCATGAAATGATATTTTATGAAATTTTACAGAACTCATAAGAATAGATGTATTTGATTGATTAGAAAATTTTGTATAATTTTGGGATAACTCTTATAAGTACTCGGACTAGTTCGGTCTTATGCTTGATTGGATCAATTCTTCCAGAGTTATGGCCCCTGATTGAACTAAAATTGCAATATTTAACTATGTTTACACTCTAGCAGCTACATTTGTTCACTAATCATATTTGCACAGAATGTGTATGACCATATTATCTCAGATGAGGTCAATAATGGCCTTGATCTGATAAATACATTTAGAGTAGTGGACCCTGATTTAGCTTGAATTGCAATATTTAACCGTGTTTACACTCTTTTGCCTTCATTTCTTAACTAATCCTAACCATATTTACATTTTTAGAGGTGAATAATAACACTAGTACACCAGTATATTGTATTTCGCTTGAGACTGGTATGGTTTCATCCCGAATTTATTAGAGTTATTCACTCTAAATATATTGCAATACATATCGCAATACAGTGCCACGTTTTGCAAATTATCGGGTTACAAAATTTCTGGAAATACCCATCACTAATAATTTTTGCGCAAAATGTGTATAATAAGATCTCTAATGAGTTTGGTTATAGGTTTGATTGAAGTAACACATTATAGATCTTGATTTAAGGGTTCCCACTGGTGAAAATCAGTATAACAAGAAATTTTGTTGTCCCTATTTTTTGTTCACCTGATAAAAGAAAAAGTGTTTTTTATTATTATTGTTTATTTCTCCCTTGTGAGCTTGCCAAGACCCCATTATGACTCGCATGCATACTGATACCTTATAAAATCTGAAAATCTAGAAAGTTTTGTTTTACCTGACTGCAATACCCAGTCAGTTTTGTCCAAAGACTATGATTATTTAGCCAAATTGTGTAAAAATGATAGGCGTGCAAGCTTGCAGACCAAGAAAAAGCTTGTGAACGCAATAGAGGCCACATTTTGCGCTCATAAAAATGTGTCAGAATATTTTTCTTGATCTGCAATCTCACTCCAGTGAGCAATACAAAGCCATCATGGCCCTCTTGTTAGCTTACCTGAGCACAAAGTGCTCAAGGTGAGTTATTGTGATCACCTGGTGTCCATCATCTGTGTGTCCTCTGTCTACCCACACTCAACTTTGTGTGTGAAAAAGAGGCTGCATTTTTCACTGGATCTTCATGAGACTTGGTCAGTATGACTACCTTGATGATATCTAGGTCGAGTTCGAATATGGGTCATCTTAGGTCAAAATCTAGGTCACGGGGTCAAATCATAGAAAAGCCTTGTGTATGCAATAGAGGTTGCATTTTTCATTGGATTGTCATGAAAGTTTGTTCGTATGATTGCCTTGATAAAATCTACAAAATCTAGGTCAAGTTTGAATATGGGTCATCTTGGGTAAAAAAACTATGTCACTTGGTCAAATAATAGAAAAACCTTGTGTATTAAATAGAGGTTGCATTTTTCATTGGATCTTCATGAAACTTTGCCTGAATGACTGCTTCAAATATGGATCATCTGGGGTCAAAAACTAGGTCACTGCGTCAAATGATAGAAAAACCTTGTGTATCCAATAGAGGTTGCATTTTTCATTGGAATGTGGAAACGTGGTCAGAATGACTATTCTGATGAATTCTAGATTGAGTTTGCATATGGGTCATCTGAGAAAACTTACTCAGAATGACTACCTTAATGAAATCAAGGCTGCCTTTAAATATGGATCGTATGGGATCTAGAACTAGGTCAATGTGTCAAATCATAGAAAAACCATGTGTATGCAATATAGGTTGCATTTTTCATAGGATCTTCATGAAACGTGGTCATTCTGACCATCGTGATGAATTTTAGATTGAGTTTGCATTTGGATCATCTGAGAAATCATAGAAGCAAAGCGCTGAAGATGCTGAATTTGTTTGTGTATTCAAAATATTTGACCTTTGTTTTGTTCTGAAGGCGATTTCATTCAGTAATAATCATTGGTGAAGGCTATACCAGTCGGTAATAACATATGAACAGAATGCAACAGTTACAAATCTTTAGGCATGCACTTTATGTTCCCAAGATTAATTGCCCTTTTCAACCTTATTTCAGTCATCTTATTTACTGGTGGACAGTTGGACATGGAGATGAAATGTGAAACGCATAATGGATATGTGATTCAGACTTACTCTGTTATAAATTGAAGGATTTTATAATAAATGGGAACAAGAACTAACTTCACAAATAACAACTTATGAACAAGCATATTATTTTGTACAATTTCACAATGTATGATTATATCTGACTTTATACATACATAAATTATGTAACTTGTGAATATACTGTGTTGCCAAAATTCATTTTTGTATTCATAAAAGGAAACAAAGTTTGATAACAGAAACTACAGACACACGTTTATGATCTGCAATCACTGAAAAAACTTGTCCGATTGGGTTATGAAATTGTCATTTTGGTGTACATGACAGAAAAACACATCATGACCTGACCATAAAAAAGTATGTCTAAGTGTCGAAACAAAGCATATTAAGACATAATTATTCTTCTTTGATTCCAGTGATCTGAATAAGCTGACAATTCATTTATAGTTTAGTATAACCTTTCCTCTTTAAGTAATTATGAACATTGAATTATCATGCAATATTAGTTTATAAATTACTACAAATACATGTAAAATTCTATTGTTTAAAATCATCAGCTGATCATTTATGATACAACATACTTAAAATACCATTAAGAGGATAAACAAGAGCTGTCCTTGTGACGAATGACTCCGAAGAGGTGTCTCACCGTCTCGGACGTTGACCTTCAAAGTATGGAGTCGCTATTTGCGCACAACACTTGGTGAACATTTGTGCATATTTCTATGCTCACCTGGCACAAAGTGCAAGGTTGAGCTATTAGGATCACTCACCGTCCGGGGTCAGTCCATCCGTCCACCATTTCCTTCAAACGACATCTCTGAAATAACTGGGCCAATGTTGATGAAACTTTGCAGGGATGTTCCTTGCATGAAGCTCTATCAAAGTTGTTCAAAGAATTCCATTCAATGCAGAATCTTGTTGCTATGGCAACGAATAGTAAAAACTTAAAAAATCTTCTTCTCGCAAACCACAAGGCCTAGAGCTTAGATATTTAGCATGTGGCATTGTCTAGTGGACCAAAAAAAAAAACCCACAAGGCCGACAGGCAGATAATAGATATTTGGAATGTTACATTGCATTGTGTAGTGGACCTCTACGAATTAAGTTAGAATCATGGCCCCTTGTATTATAGCCAATGGTAGTCAGGTGAGCGATATAGGGCCATTATGGCTCTCTTGTTATAAAATCCTTCAATTTATAACAGAGAACAGCTCAACAGTTGTGCCATGTAATTTTAAAATCCTTCAATGCATGACAGAGTTACATGTATAAAGGATTCCTTGACGGTGCCGACCCACTTCGGACCACGGACACTTCGGACCACATTTTACAGACACTTCGGACCACAAAATTCACTTATTTATGTAATCAACTACGTATGTAGAATTGAATGCCGACTAATATCAAAAAGAAAGTTTCGAAATTACCGATGATGATTAAAGAAATTATTCGAAAACGTGAGTTTAGCAATTTGATTAATCGCACCAATTAATTAAACCTATTTTTGAAGATTTTTGAACTTTGCTTGTTTAAATTCTGAGCCTCTGATATATAATTTTGCTATCCTCTTGTTTCATTTGTATATGAAATGAGAGAATAAATGGAATCGACCTGACTTGAACTAAAGATGTTTAACTAATTATGTAGTCAACAATTAGTGTTATGATTTACTGATTATAATTGCATCACAACTTTCAAATTGTTTTACCGTTCACAAAAGAATTGAAGGTGCAAAACCACTCTTCTATAGATGTTTTTAGCACATGATTTGATTAGATGTTTTAATTTTAGTAATTACATTTGATATCTTTCACGGGGACCTTTATGATCAATTTTAATGTTTTTAACTTGGATGGGTTCCTACAACATATATAAAATTCATTAAAATTGTCTATGGTCTTTTGTTTAGAAAGTTATAAAAAAAAATTGAAATACCATCATTGTGTCGCCCTTTCCGAGAAAAGGCGATACATAGGGATCGCTTTGTCTGTCGGTCTGTCCGTCCGTCACGCAAACTTAACGTTGGCTATAACTTTGCCATTTCTTAAGATTTCTTCATCAAACTTTACAATTGTATTGCTTATGTCAAAAGGGTCATGATGCCACCAAATTTTGTAGGTCAAGGTCATTTTTGACAGAGTTATGCCCCTTTTTGTACTTAGATTTTGTCACGAAAACTTAACGTTGGCTATAACTTTGCCATTTCTTAAGATTTCTTCATCAAACTTTCAAATTGTATTGCTTATGACATAAGGGTCGTGATGCCGCCAAATTTTGTAGGTCAAGGTCATATTTGACAGAGTTATGCCCCTTTTTATACTTAGATTTTTGCTATAACTTTGCCATTTCTTAAGATTTCTTTATCAAACTTTCAAATTGTATTGCTTATGTCAAAAGGGTTGTGATGCCGCCAAATTTTTTAGGTCAAGGTCATATTTGACAGAGTTATGCCCCTTTTTGTACTTAGATTTTGTCACGAAAACTTAACGTTGGCTATAACTTTGCCATTTCGTAAGATTTCTTCATATAACTTTCAAATTGTATTGCTTATGACATAAGGGTCGTTATGCCGCCAAAGTTTGTACGTCAAGGTCATATTTGACAGAGTTATGCCCCTTAATATACTTAGATTTTTGCTATAACTTTGCCATTTCTTAAGATTTCTTTATCAAACTTTCAAATTATATTGCTTATGTCAAAAGGGTTGTGATGCCGCCAAATTATGTAGGTCAAGGTCTTATTTGACAGAGTTATGCCCCTTTTTGTACTTAGATTTTGTCACGAAAACTTAATGTTGGCTATAACTTTGCCATTTCTTAAGATTTCTTCATCAAACTTTCAAATTGTATTGCTTATGACATAAGGGTCATGATGCCGCCAAAGTTTGTTGGTCAAGGTCATATTTGACAGAGTTATGCCCCTTTTTACACTTAGATTTTGTCACAAAATTGTTGGTTATTCTGACAAAGCATAAGAGGGCGACACAAGTGTTCTACTGAACACCCATCTAGTTTTATAAAGGGTCTTGTCCAATTTGACACTATACAAAACGCTCTTAAAGGTGCGAGACAGTGACCGAGCGTGTCAATTGTTAAAACAACAACTTGTTACAATGTTTGCAAATTACAGCCGCAATTTACACCATAAACACTTTGCTATCAAAACATGGACATACATTAAGTATTTAATGACTATTAACATGATATACCGCTAGTTAAACGAGTTATAAACTTGAAAATAATAACTTTGTCTGGTCCGAAATGTCCGTGGTCCGAAGTGTCCGTAATTCTTCCTTGTACTTTAAACTCTTAAATGTGACATTGACCTTAAAGCTAGAGATGCGAGTCTTTCATCCATGTGCTGAACATTTGTGATATTTTTTTTACTTAAATATGCCTATTTAGCCACTACGTTATGTCATATGCATATATACGTAAAAAAAGTGTGTGTCAAGTACCTGTGTGAAAAGTTGTTTTTATTTGTTTGTGAAGCAAACAAATTTACATACCGTTTTCCGAAGCCTATTCCTAAAGTACCAAATCTGGAAGTAGCTCCGGCACGTCAGTCAGCATGTAATCCCAAATTATGATTCTTCATTTGAAACCATATGGCCATTGCAGACATGAAAGTTGTATTGTTTAAATATATAATGTTATAAAGTCATGCAGCATCAGCTAAATTTTGTAAATATAACGAAAGTAAACTGTTTTCGAAAAAGAACCGCGGATGTATTTCATTTTACAATGATGCGTAAAAATAAAGGACGATTAACTATAAATATACACCCTATAGAAATAGTTTCGATTTCTTAACCTGCCCGTCCTTTCTTAAACCTTGTGCGGAAAGAAAACATATGTTTCAGAGTGTCTGTGACAACAAAATGTCTAACCCTGATCGTCATTTTTAAGAATGAAATATTTTGAACAGCCAGGAATATTTACGCGCATGTTTACACATTCTCTTTTTACGATTATATCCATCCATTCATAAATTTTATTCAATGTGCGGCAAGGGACGTAATTATAACTTTCCTTATTACTGATATGTTTATTCTGCGGACCTGGCGCGAGCTAGTCTGCATTCCTACATGTATTGTGCGTGGGCACCTTAAGCAGAAAACGTTAATGTCGATGTTTAAACGATTTGTTATATTTCATAGGTGGTGATTGTTTTAAGTAGAAGGCAATTTACTCTATATTCGACTGCAGACCTCGTTATCTTGAAACGCATCAAATGAGCTATTTTGTTAAAATACATATCAATGACTGCAGTAAAACATTTGAACATCGTTACTTCGAAAACATTTTGTTGAGTACAGTGAAAACCCCTGCTGTCTATGTGTACCGGGAATAGAAACAGAGACAATTCGATCCAAAATACGACTGTTGCATTCTGTTCATATCTTATTACCAACTGGTATAGCCTTCACTAATGAAGATTACAGACTGAAATAGCCGTCACAACAAAACAAAGGATATATATTTTGAATACACAAACAAATCCAGCGTCTTCAGCGCTTTGATTAAAATCCTTCAATGCGTGACAGAATCATAGCCCGAAGACGAATGCGTGAATATATACAGGATTCCATTATCTTTAAACTTGTGTGACATTGACCTCTCGGGTAGGGACGTAGTACCGTGATTGTCTTCATATGATGAGCAGTTGTGCCATATGATTTGAAAATCCCTTCACCCATGCCCTGACATGAAGAAATGGAAGGACGGAGACACGGACGGAAGATGCGTTTTTAATATGCCAACCTCGGGGGATTAGATACCTTCCTCCCGTTAAATTAACCATATATGATACATTAACTAAACAAACTACATGTAATCGTATTTTGGATCGAATTATCTCTGTTTCTGTGGTCGATTAATAATTCCCGGTACACATAGATAGCAAATTCACCGTATTCAACAAAATCGTATGAACTGCCAAGCGCTCAATCTTGGAAAATGTTTTCACCTACTGTCTAAAATCAGACAACGCAAAAGTTAGATCACATTATACATTTATCGAACGAATATGGTTGAGACCAGGGAGTAGCAATGTTCAAATGTATTTCTGCAGACATTGATACCTAAGATATGAATGTATTAAAACAAAATAGCTCATTAGATGCGTTTCAAGATAACGAGGCCTACAGTCGAATATAGGGTAAATTGCCTTCTACTTTAAACAATCACGACCAATCGTTTAAACAGCGACATTCACATATACTAACACCTTTTTCTGCTATTTTAAAGTTGCTCACACGTATTTCTAATACATGTAGGAATGCAGACTAGCTCGCGCCAGGTCCGCAGAATAAACATATCAGCAATAAGAAAAGTTATAATTACTATGGTGGCATACTTCTGCCACCACATAACCACTTAATTATCATGTTATATAACTAGTTAGTCGCTTAATTGTCATGATAAATATCTGATTAACTATTTCTATAGGGTGTATATATATAGTAAATCGTCCCTTATTTTTTGCGTATCATTGTAAAATGATATACATCCGCGGTTCTTATTCGGAATCAGTTTACTTTAGTTATATTCACAAAATTAAGCTGATATTGCATGAGTTTATAACATTATATATTCAAACAATACATTAATAATATTAATTTCTGCGATGGCCATATGGTTAAAAATGAAGAATCATAATTTGGAATTATATGCTGACTGACGTGCCGGAACTGATTTCAGGTTGGCAGTGGCTAGAGTTACGGTACCGTAACTCTAGCCTCCGAGTCTAGAGTTACGGAAGTTCCGTATCTCTAGCAAAACCCTATGAGGAAAGGCTAGAGTTACGGAAGTTTATAAAGGTATGTATATTGCTTTAATATATGCATGATTATGTGTTGTAAACTTAAATATTTTACCAATATTCGTGAATAAACCGATCTGTTGTATGTGGCGCCATTTTGGTTATACTTAATATGTTGCTAATAGCGGAACTATCATTGTCATGCTGTATACTCTTGCACATTGGTGCACATAGTTACGTATTCTGTTTACAAACAACGTTAATAATACAATAGTAAGATCAAGAGAAGAAGAATATTAGAATTCTAAGAGCACGAAAACCGTAAATTTAACAGCTGTACATATGATCACAATTAATAAAATTTATAAAATCTTTGAGTGCCTTCTTCTCGTGGTGTGGCTTAGATGTAGTCAGACAATTAAATACAAAAACAACATATGTCAACAACATATTTTACTTAACTTATATCGTGCTTTGCACAAAATGTGATATAATTGGCCAACTACAATGAAACGCTCAAGTAAAGACGAAGATAACAACAATATTTCCGCCAATGTATTATGTATTACCAAAATGGCGTCTACGAAGTCGCTGCATTTGCCGACAGATCGGTTTATTCACTATTACTGGTGAAATATTTAAGTTTACAATACATTTCCATGCATATTCAAAGCAACATACATATGCCTTTATAAACTTCCGTAACTCTAGCCAATCCCCATAGGGTTTTGCTAGAGATACGGAACTTCCGTAACTCTAGACTTGGAGGCTAGAGTTACGGTACCGTAGCTGTAGCCACTGCCTTTCAGGTTTGGTTCTAAGAGAGTAGGCATCGGAAAGCGGTAAGAATATTTGTTTGGTACCCAAACAAATAATGTATGCAATGGAGGTTGCATTTTTCATTGGATTTCCCTGAAAGGTGGTCAATATGATTGCCTTGATGAAATCTAGGTCCAGATCGTATATGGGTCACATGGGTTCAAAAACTAGGTCACGAGATCAAATCATAGAAAAGCCTTGTGTATGTTGATGAGGTTACATTTTTCATTGGATCTTCATGAAACTTGGTCAGTATTATAGCTTTGATGAAATCAAATTTCGAAAATGGATTATCTGAAATCAAAAACTAGGTTATGGGTCCAAATCATAGAAAAACCTTGTGTATGCAATAGAGATTGCATTTTTCATTGGATCTTCATGAAACTTGGTCAGTATGATTGCCTTGATTAAATCTAGGTCGAGTTTGAATATGGGTAATTCTGGGGTAAAAAAACTGTCACAGGGTCACATCATAGAAAAACCTTGTGTATGCAATAGAGGTTGCATTTTTTCATTGGATCTGCGTGATACTAGTACTCGGTCAGTATGATTGTTTCATGAAATCTAGGTCAAGTTCGAATATGGGTTATCGTGGGTCAAAAACTAGGCCACGGGGTCAAATCATAGGAATCCTTGTGTACGCCATGTCACGAGGTTGCATTTTTAACTCGCCCGAGGTTGCATCTTCATGAAACTTGGCCAAAATGACTGCCTAGATGAAATCTTATGTACTGAACTGAATTGATTCAAATTGCATACAGTCTTATAGGATATTAGGATGCAGTGCAGTGTCCAAGAACCATAACTTGAACTTAGCCTGTTTTTGAGTTATCTCCCCTTATTGATTTACGAATAAAACGTTTCCACAAAGCATACAGTTTCAGAGTTTTAGAGTAGAAGTGCGACACAGAGAAAGTGCAGGTGAATAACCCTCAACACGTTATAATTACTAATATTTTATTAAATTAGAACCTATACCATTTCCATTCCTCTCATCTCAAATTTCTTGGTCATGGAAAGATCACTCGGCACGGGGATGGCCATGTCTAACATGGCTCTGCTTTGATTGTTTATGCCCCAAAGGCGCACCGACCTTTTGTCCGTCTGTCCGAGCATACATTTGGATATAGGAACAAAAGATAACAGTAAATATTCTTTTATTCATTCATTCCGTAAGCTCTTATGTGTCTATTTTTTCTCTTGTTTGGCTAAAAGAACAATAGAGAGAACAGTAGAGTAGCCCTATGAGTATCATTTTGTGGCGACGGACGTGTGTCGTCCTTACAATTTTTCGTGTCCGGGCTATAACTTCATCATGCATGGAAGGATAATTAAATAACTTCGCACCAATTTTCAGCACATCAAGACGACGTGTTGCATGCAAGACCTACCCCCTACCTCAAAGGTCAAGGTTACACTTAGAGTTTAAAGATATTGGAATTCTGAATGTATGCGTATATTCTACGTTCCTGCTCAAAGTATTGAGCAGAAATCATTTTCTCTATTCTTTAGTAGCAATGGCCTTGACCCTAGGTGGTTGTAACATGCGCTCTGCACATCGTCTCAATATAGTTCACGAACACTTGTGGTGAGTTATGCTAAAATCATTTAAGGTGTTCGGTAAGAGATATCGAGCGGACACGAAATATAGTCATATGACCTTTGATCTCTAATTGTGACCTGGACCTTCAACCAAGGTGGTTGTAACATGCGCTCTGCACATCCTCTCAATATGGTAAACATTTGTGGTGAGCTATTCTAAAATCCTTCAAGGGGTTCAAGAGATATTGAGCGGACAAAAAATATAGTCATATGACCTTTGATCTCTAATTGTGACATTGACCTTGAACCAAATTGACTGAAATTGGTGTCATTGACAAGATGTCCAAAATAGCGGCATATTTAGGTGACGATAATCATTTTACTTGCGATTTGTGTGTACATATATTCCCATGGATCGTAACGATCTATTCAAAATAATAATTATCTTAAAAAGCAAGTAAGTTGAAATAAAACGGAAACATGAAAAATTAGCTCGATTTTGTGTAGATATTTTAGTATCAGTGGTTTAAAATTACAATTTTTCAGATTGCAGAAATGAGAAATTATGATAGTGCTTTTGTATTCACTAATTACGTGAAGCTATATATCTATAACTTTTTATTCCTCCATTTTCTGAAGAGTCACATATTATGAACAAAGTCAAACAAACAAAAAAAAACATATATACAATCAAACAAATGATAGAAAGGTTACAATATTAAGTCATGAAATGATGAGACACATACACAAACTATTAAGAGTTAAGTAGCCGTAATTTTCACTTGCAACCTTAAACAACAACAATAAGGATTGGAATCAGGGATGACTCACAATTTTACTGTATTCAGTATACCCCTAATGTATCAAGTTTCTGCGAAAGCGAAATAAAATGAAACAAGTTAATAAGGATTTGTACTAAATATTTTTTTAACTTGAATAAATGGTGTATTTTTCTGTAAAGTCATATCAGCACTGTTGTCACACTATCGGTTAAAACTGTTTGTACAAAGTTATGTTCTACGCTGACTTTAAACCTATTAGAATTCAATATCATTGTAAGATAAGAATACCGCGTACAGTTCCTTAACATGAATTGCATTTAAGCACAAAAAGTCCGGGTATTGCTCAGCTGTTAAATATGTCTGAAGTGCGTCATCGACATAGCCTAGAATGTATTTCAGTATATTTTCGCCACTTATGTCACTGCATATCATGTCAACAAGATAGCAACAGAACGTCCCCTAAGTTTGACGATATATGAATGTCTAAGTTCCGTCATTTCACTGGTATTACAGTGAACTATGACGTGGGAAAGTTCATCACTGTATAATTGGTTACATCCTGGACATCTTCTCTCGTCAATAGTCGGAGGTTTACAACAGAGTTTTGCAAGAAACTTCATTAGCTCAGTGGTTTCTGGTTTTTCCTGTGCTACGCGCCATATATTAGAATTCGTGAGATTAGGTATGACTTCACTAAATCGGTGGGACTTGGAACCAGCCAATTTGTGTAGGGAACTTGCGGACCTATTAGATATCTGTGGTCTCTGATTGGTTTAAAATGATTAGTAGCACTAAAGTTTTCTAGAATTAAAATCGAAAGTACAATGGTTGAACATAACAAAAAAATCGTTTATTAATTTTCTGATTAATTTTACGGTGTTCTGTGGCTATCTGAAAATATTGAATTTTTTGACAGAATGTAAACAAAAATCCTACAGACGAGGGGGTGATGTCCTACTGGTGCAATTTTCGGCTATAAAGTATCACTATATGTATATAAAAAAGGGCATTTTTGGGTGTGACTAAGGTGGTTCTACAGATTTATTGGGGTGTAACTACTCAACGAATGTTTTGGTATGCGGACCGTGCTTAAATGTTATACAGTAAGTCTATGGAAAAAGATTTAGTGTAGTCATACCATTAGTATGTATGACGCGAAATCTGGTAAAGTCACCATCCATTTGCATTCGCGATGCCCAGTTATTTTCTTCCTGATTAAACACAGCTGTTTTACAAATTCGTTTCCACGAAGATTTTTCGGGGAATATCATAGTTTTTTCAAACTCAGTTAGATAGTCGATTAAATGATACTTTGATATGATTCTGATAATATCGACTACAAAACCAGGGTTTGACTTTGTACATTTGTTACGGTATTGAAATCGTCTGTGTAAAAACACCTGTAACGTTACATCTTTACATTGTAACCTGCAAATTGAACCTAAGAACTTTTGTAGGTCGATATATGCTTCTATTGACGTGAATACGAGTAAACCTTTAACAATGTCTGATCTAGTACGAGTATGTAGTGATTGTATATGTTTGAGACAAAAATGATGTGTTGATTCGAGATGTCTCAAGTCTGACAAAGTTATACAGTTCCACAGTTCACATCCGAAGAATGCACGCGGTATCACTGTAGATGTGTAAAGTTTCGCAGCAGTCGTTGGACTGACGCCATTGCTGTGTATATCACAGTTCTTAAGACTGAATAGTGTACCTCTGGCAGACTGACGGATCATGTCGACATTAGACGGCGACTTTCTCGATTTGCACTGAATAATGCCGAGATGTTTATATTGAAACACTTCTGGGATAAGAGTTCAATCATACATGGTTATTTCGCTATTCTTGTGTCTCTTATTGTGAACCATGACCGCACATTTACTAGCATTGTAACTGAAACGCCACTTTTTTGCATAGAGGCTGCAAATGGTAAGGAGCTCGTTTAAACCTTTTTTTTTTGTTAGTGACATAAAAATGACATCATCGGCTTGAGTCGGGGCACACAGAGGCACGCCGTTCAATGTTAGACCGTGCTGTGAATTTGAAATTTTATCAAGAAGATTGTTGATATACACGGTATATAGAAAAGGCGACCATATGCTTCCCTGTCGCGTACCTTGAAATAAATAGAACGGGCCTGATAAATGTCCAAATGCTAAAACTCAACTAGAGCCACCCCGAAGCATTTTGCTGAAAATGCGAAGAGCTTTTCCGCGGATATCTAATTGATACAGTTTATAACGAACGCCGTCTATCCAGGTTTTATCGAAGGCCTTTGTTGCGTCCAGGAAGCAAGTGTTGCACGTGTCGCCACGTTCCGTACAATAGTTTACAGCTTCTTGGTATAGAAATGAAACCATTTTACAGGATTTTCTACTCTGAAATCCATGCTGGAGGGGATTTAGTTTATCATTTAAATTTCTATGTTCTATTCGTGTCAAAATCAATTTTTCAAAAAGTTTTGAAATAGCTGGAAGGAGAGAAATGGCTCGGTAGTTGTTCGGGTCCGTCGTTGATTTTCCACTACCCTTGTATAGTGTGATGGTGAAACAGATTTCAGTACCTTGTTGATTTCGTTTCTTACCCTTACGCGAGTTTATTAATTTCCAAAAAGCATTTTGATCCAGCTTTGAAAGTTCGCTTATTCTATTTTATTCATTTCTTTCATATATATGCGCTGCTTTTCTCAAATTGCTCCGAAATATGCGTTTTTCGTCTTTGTATAGTTCAAAGATATCCCCAGGTTTCGGTTTGCCGTGCAAGTCCCAAACTGCACGAGCCGCTTGCAAATTTTTGTGGCAATCTTTAACAGCCTGTGTCCAGTAAGGTTTAAGGTAGCTCTTAAATGACCTTTTCGCAATAGTGTTCTCAGAAGCATTTATTAAGCAGTCAACTATAAGTTTGTTAGTCTCCTCAATATTTTGTATAGTCAAAATTCAGTGAGCTTAACTTATTTTCAACTTCATTTTTGAACATGCTAAGTTCTGTTCTGAAGTCCATTAATAGCACAATTTGACAAAATTTTCACTGTCAAAATGAGTCTCAAGTTGATGATAAATATCGTAAAGAAAAATAAATAGCGGCAGGTGTCTAGATACGTTCAGAGGACTGTCAGTACCAATGAAACATGACTTTATGCAATTCGTTAAGTTTTCAGTAGTTAACAAGAATGTGGTCGATCAGACTAGACGACATTTGCGCTCCCGGTACGAAGGAAACCTTACTCCCGCTGCAGAGGTTAGAGCCAGTAATAACTTTCAGGTAATTGTCCATTGCAAAGTTAGACATATATAAGTAAGTCCCTCGGCCTCATGTGCTCTTGCGAAAATTTACAGTCCAAGTCTCCCATAAACATCATGGAACAGTCATTTTCAAAACTTGAGAATAGGTCATTTAATGTGTCTACTTCAGTTTTAAAGTTTTCGATGGTTTCACTTGAACATGGGAAATAAACTTGGATTATATTATATGTTCTTAGATTTGTTCTGTTGTAGTAAACTAAAACAATCGAATTTTATTTATCAAAAATGCATTTTTCGAGCGACTGAAATTGGTATCATTGTCAAGATGTCCAAAATGGCGGCATATTTAGGTGACGATAATCATTTTACTTACGATTTGTGTATACCATATCATTTGCATCTAATACATAAATTTTGCTTATATATTATATATAGAATATAAGATTTGATGTTATTTAAACTCTATTGATAGGTGACTTATAGGCCCATTGGGCCGGGTTCTTCTTTTTGTTATTTATTGTTATGCTCTATGTCATGCTATGCACATGTCACTTTAATAAACATTTTGCTTGCTTGCTTGCTTGCTTGCTTGCTTGCTCGCTCACTCACCCACTCACTCACTCACTTTCTTATATTCCCATGGATCGTAACGATATATTCAAAATAATAATTGTTTTAAAAAGCAAATAAGTTGAAATAACGTGGAAACACGAAAAATTAGCTCGATTTTGTGTAGATATTTTAGTATCAATGGTTTAAAATTACAATATTTCAGATTGCGGAAGTGTGAAATTATGTTAGTGCTTTTTGTTTTCACTAATACAGTCTACTCTTAAATTCAGCTGTTTGAAATGATCTTTTATGTTCAATGAGTGTAATTGATGTTTCACAGAAAAACTGGAGATAATTCACAGTTTTGAACGTGACATTAATTAGATAATTGCTTTATTTACCTTTTCGATCTTTTAAGACTATATACTATTGCTACATAAATAACGTAAATGCGCATGAGCAAAAATGATGGTCGAAATTTTTTAAACTGGAGAAAAAATCGTAAAAATATTAGATTAAGTGTATTTAGATGGAGTACAGTTTGCTATAGGGGTATATAAACGGAAACGGAATATTATTGTGGAGACAGTAGACTCGAACAGTGTCGGCACGAATGGGAAAACGTAAAAAATCCAAGTCGTCGTCACCTTAGGACAAAGAGCAAAACAAAGTTAAGAGTAAACGTACAAATATGTCTCAAAGTTTTACAGTGCAAAATACGGCGAGCGGACAATACGCTGTAAATAATGGGATAAGCAGCAATCAGGCAAGTCAAACTTTTAGTCAGATAAATCAGCCTGGTAATATGAACTATAGTGTAAGCAATCAGCAGGGTCATATATCGCCATATTCAACACATAACGTTGCAAATACAATGCACTGTGTACCTCCAATGACACCCTGTGGGCAAAACATACCAAGCTATCAATACATGACAAGTGCTCCTGTTTCGCAATCAGCAGGGGGAAATGACCCGTTTACTCAAATACTTATGAGATTAGACAATGTGGACAAAAAGCTTGGTCAACTTGACGAGATACAGTCCATGATGGCCGGAATAAAACTTAAGATGTGTGATTTAGATCAAAAGGTCAATAAAATTGAGCATAATGTGATTGAACTTGAAAAAAGCCGACAGTTCGATAGCCAGTCCATGGACGAAATTAAAGTAAAGCAGCACGAGTTAGACGAAGTTGTGAAAAATATGAACCGGATCGAAACATATAAACAGAAGTGTGATGATTGTATCAATGGACTTAAGTGCAATGAATTTAAGAACAATCTGCTCTTTTTAAAAGTTGCAGACGATAAAGAGGAAACCGACGTACAGAGAAAGCAGACGATTGCAGATATTATAAAAGATGACATGAAGGTCGATAATTCACAGAATATACAGTTTGCCAGTGTCGAGCGCATGGGGAAATACAACCCGGAAAAAACGCGACCGGTGCTTGTAAAATTTACCAATTTTGCAGATCGTGAAAAAGTTCGAATGTCATGCGGAAATCTTAAAGGAAAAGAAATAGGAGTCAGTCAGCAATTTCCAAAGGAAAATCGAGAAAAACGCAAGTCTTTAATTCCTGAATTAAAGAAAGCCCGAGCAGAAGGGTAAAGGGCTTTTTTGAAACTGGATAGACTGGTGATTGTGAATGAGGTGACAACCCCTACGGAAACAATGTGGGGTGCATAGGACAATCTGGGAGTGTGTTAAGAATCCTTTCATGGGATATTGAAGGGTTAACCGCAGAAAAACGTTCATGTGAGGATTTTTCAAGTTTTATTTCTCAATATGACATCGATTTGGTAAAAGATCCTTAGGGCGCACTAGTGCATGTGAAGGAGACAAAATGATCGATTTATCCAGAATATATTGCAGTTCAATCGTATCCATAGTTCCACACTTTTCTGACCCTATCGGCCCACTGGTTGATCCAGACTGACTCTTGTTTTTGGTGTTGTTGCTTTAAATCTGTCCAGAGTTCGTAAGCTCGAATGATCTCATCAGGGATAGTCTGATATTCACAAAGCATGGGATACCACTGACTCGGGTGATCAATTTGACATTCCGAGCAGTCATTGTGAACCATAACATAGATCAATGTCTGCAAGTTCTCTATCACGGCTGTCTCTAAATCCCTTTGAATTTGAGCCAAATTGTGGTCCAAATGATTCTGGTCATACTTCGCCTTTTTCTCAGGAGAGGGTTCAGAAACGACCTCCATATAGGCTTTCTCTAGTGTTTTCTCATAGTCCTCTTCCATGATGATGGTCAATCGTAGGATTAATAGTCCGTGATCACTTCTCTGATACCGTTGATTTCAATCTGATTGTCGTATTCAGCATACATGAGCACATTGATCGGTTCGGCGAGTGGTCTAGCAAACTGAAGCTCTATGCGTAGGTTCCCCGTTTTTATAGGATGGAGCTGTCCTTCTTCACTCCCTTGATCAGCCGTCAGATCAAACCCCCACAGTGTGAAGCCATTCTTAAACTCGGCCATTGTGAGACCCATGGTCCGATTGACACCGAGAGCTCCAAGGGCTTGATGCAGTCCCACGTAGGACCTTAAGCATTCTCCATCTGCAAAGTTCGGATAGTAAGCTCGGTTGGTTTTACCATCAACGCTGACCTCTATTTTGGATAGATTGAAATGTTGAAAATCAAGAGGGTTGCTGGCTAAGGTTCCGTTCATGAAGGCGTTTCTGACCATGCCAATAAATAGGCGTTTAGGCAGCTGTCCTTGGAAGAGATGATCTTCAATTTTGGATCTTTGACCTCCAGAGATGGTGAAGGTTTTAACCTCTGCTCGTCGGATGGGGATTCTCATGTTTTGTTCAGCAATCGCCTTATTTAAATTGTTGGCCACCGCAGGAAGCAGGTCGACAGTGCGAACGTTGAATCCGGCTTGTAGAAACTTGCTTTTGACGGCTTCTTGAGCGATTGCGCAGAATTCTGGGCTGGTCTTATTGAGTCGGAGTTGTATCTCTATACCGTTAGGTAGGTATTTGTCTTGTAAGAACAGGTCTAGATGCAATCGTCCAATCAGTTCCAAACTTCGGCTTTGATGAATGCTTAATCGTCGTATGACAAATCCAGCATTACCACCGTTGCTAGCATTGTCTTGCATGTGTCCTGTCGTATCCTTCACTTAAAGTTCCATCGGCTTCAAGGGTGTTGTTTTCACGTGGGCGCATAAGATAGTAGATTCTCCAGGTACGCCTTTATGGATAGGTATCTGAGGTATTGCTGACCAGTTTATTGTTTAGATACAGATCCACACTACTGAACAGACTGTGAAAAAAGTTGTTGGCCACGGAAGCGTGTGTGTCACCCGCTAAATCTGTTCCATCGCCTTTGACGACCTTGACCTTCAAGTACAAGAAGGTCTGATTGAGATCTGTCCACTTTTCAGTTTGTGCTGGAACGATGAATTCAATTGGAGCCGTATTGTCCAGCGCTGATATAGGATAATGTTCTGTCCACTGGCTATCTTGCATGGCTGTCATGGTAGGTGGAACCGATATCACATCCAATTCCGATTTACTACACTCGCAGGAACCGTGTTGCATCATGATGATGATTCAAATGATTAAATCCAATGATTAAATCCAATGATTAATCAAATATATCTAGAGCTCGTTTCTTTCAGCTGTCTCCGACGATGTCTGGAAGTCTTTTGCCAGTTTTTCCTCGGACGTCTCCTTTTTATGTCTTTCTTTTTCCTGGATGGACGAGTAGTGTGTGGCTTGTTGCCTGTCAGCTTCTTGAGCAGTGTAATTCCTAACAATCTGGCAGCTACTTTTCCAACGTTGGTCAAGGCTTTCTTGCCCCGAGATCGCAAGACACGAGCAGGACTCTTTCTTTTCAGGATTATTTCTCCGACGGCTTTGATTCCTTCTTTTTTCAAAGCATTCAAGGCGCTTTTGGCAGCTGGCATTAACAACGGGATCGCCGATTTGGCGGCCGATTTAAACAAGCTTCCCAGTCCTTGACCATACTGTCGCGGTACACCACGATACACAGGATGCATTTAGAAGGGTAGGGTTGATTTCTTTCTGAAGTGCAACTTGACCATCGACTTGCCACTGACAAACTGAACGAGTTCCCCCAAATCGCTCCTTATATTGATCCCGATTGAATCAAACTTGGATTTGGCAATGGGGACGTAATGAAGGTTGACAAATTCTTGATTCTGGTGGTGTTGGTTGACACGCCCTCCTCCTCCTCCTCCTTTTCCTCCTGTGAATGGCACGACTCTTAACAGTGGGGCTTCGATGTCTCCCACGAGGGTATATTCGGCCAAATCCGAATAAATGAATAAATGATTGCATCCAACATTGAAATCCACCCCGTAAGGAAAAGGATTAGGATCATGCGGGTAAATATCCGATGAGTCACTGATTTTTGCTCCTAACTTGAGAGCAAGTTTCGGGTGAAAGATAACTCCAATTTGCTTCTTTCGACTTTCATCATTGAATTTCACACGTTGCGACCCTTTGGAATAGGCAAGATGAAACACAAGTCCTTTTTTGTGAAAGACCTCTCCCAACGTCTGTTGAATGGCATGGTCGATTTCCTCCATCAAGTGAACAGGTGTCGCATACACTCCAGCTTTGAAACAGAGCGATACAATATACTGAGTCGATCGTTTTTTGCATTTGTTGATCACTTTTGCAAACTCTTTGCCTAAACTTTCATCTGTCGTGACGATATCAAATTGCGCTTCCTGTTCAGTGATGTTCACAATTTGAGAAGGAATAATAAGTTCGACGAGAGCCATTTCCCACTCCTCTTTATTGAGTTCCATAGGTTTCATCAATTTGGTACGAAACTCACTTTGCGTATTGCGAGGAAATAAAGTCATGGAACTGTCACTGAGCACAGTGATGTAAAACGAATTCATGATCCGAGTGTCTTTGGGGGTTTCACAAACTTCAAACCTGGTGTCGGTAGAATGTAACCCAGAGAGCTACTTAACAACACGAGCCACAATTCTTTGTCCGGCGACTGAAAACTCAGATGAAAAATGGCAACACCGATGATAGCATAAATCACAATAATTTGTGAAAAGAAAGTGATTCTGTTTTTCGCTGCTCTCGTGTTGTTGTTGTTGTTGTTGACGGTGGTGGTGGTGGTGGAGCCTGTGTTCTCTTCTTGCACTTCCACACTACTGAACGTATCTGATGTCTGAGACATGTTTTATATCAGAGAGGATTCTGGAATCCAGCTGTCAAATTTCTTTGGATAGCCTTCCCAATGCACTTTGATTTCCTTGATTGTTTTTCTGCCTTCTTTCCTGGAGCGTCGCCCGAGAACTGATTCAATTTCATAAATGTCCGAGTCTTTTATCGGCTGAATTTCAGGCAGGTAGAAAGAGCCTTCAATACGTTCTCCGGCAAGATCTTCGAGTTGTACTGTAGGTGGTGAACTGTGACGAATGTGAATAATTTTAAAGAACTCGGTGGTCCAGTTGGGTAGATACCCTTTGTCAAATGTTCGTTTGGTCTTGTTGATACGCACTAAATCTCCCACGCCGACCGAGAGTTTAGCTCTGCGTGTCTTGGATCCATACAGGTGTTGAGTAATCTTCGGCTCCTGTTGTGTCATGACCGAAGCCGGGGTGGTCTGAATGCTTCGATGAAAACTGTGATTGTAAGCATGCACCAAATCTTGCAACACATCAATATACCTCCGGGTCTTCTTATGCGTAAAATATTTCCACATCCGTGTTTTCAAGGTGCGTTGAAATCGTTCCACTATACTGGCTTTCGTCTCTGGATTCTCAGTGGTGAAGAAGTGAATGTCCTTTGTTTTTAAAAAGGATTGAAACTCTTTGTTTTTTGAATTCAGATCCTTTATCCGTTTGCAGTGCCTGTGGTATTCGCTCTTTCAAGATGAACTTGAAAGCTTTGATTAAACTCTGTCCTGTTTTGTTGTACAGAGGGACCACCCAGGCATATTTTGAAAACACATCAATGACACAGAGTAAATACCGATACTGATCATTGTCTTTCTTGAGTGACTGTAAATCGGCTAAATCCGCTTGCCACTGGTGATCAATGCCTCCCACCACTGTTTTTCTTCTTGCAAATTTACGACGAATTGGTTTGTGCAACGTGTAAGTTTTCTGTCGCTGTAACCAGGACTGGACTTGTTTCAGGGTAATAGATTTGTCCTGCTTTCGAACTGCTTTGTACAAGGCACCTACCCCCGAAAAGGCAGCTGGATGTTGAACATCATAGTAAATGCGGTGAAGTCGATCCTCCCGTTTCATTTTCATCACCAAGCTTCCCAGTCTGAGATCAAAGGTGTGGAGGCCTTGGTTTTATACTGTCGTCTCTTGACCGTTTGAGGTGGTGTCATCAGTGAGAAGTCTGGTTCATCTGCCTCCGCCCCCCCCAATTGTTCTCATTGGCGACGCCTGATCTCTGTATCCAACCCCATCGCTCCTTGTTACCCACGACTTCCTGGGGAACATTGATCTCTTTGAGCCCCTGAGCAAACTTTTCCCATCCTTTGGGTTTCGAACCTTTACGATAGCGTAGCACATCATTGACCAAATCGATGACATTAGATCCTATCATGGGTGTATCTTGGTATTGCAACACACCCTGACGGTCCCAACCCATGTTGGGATGACTCTTAAGCAGATGTAGAAGTAATTTAGCTTTTCTTTGCATCGTGACGGGTACGCTATCCATGATGCGATTTTGAGTCGTGGTGGGGTCTTCTTCTTCTTCTGTAGTCGGTGATGGTGGTGGTGGTGGTGCAGCTGCTGCTGCTGCAGCTGCTGCTGCTGCTGCTGCTGTTGTTGTTGTTGTAAGAGTCGAACTCTGAGGCTGTATGGCTTTCTTATGGGCTCTCTGAAATTTCTGTAACGTTTCCCCATACAGCTGAGCTTTCTCTGACTCCGACAGGTCATCCCTCTGTAGTACAGACTGCATCTCTTTCTGTAAATCCACGGTGTGCACGACCTGGGGGCTAGGTGGGAGTCGTGGCCGTGGTGGCTCTGCTTTTCTTTGCTGTATCTCTTCTAACATTTTGTAGGGAACAATGACCATCTTCTTCATATTTTTTTTTAAAAAGGTAGGAGTCCTTGTATGACCTTACCTACGACAGGTGCTAAAGCAGGAGCCAGAGCAGGAGCTAAAATGTTTAGTAAGGGTAAAAATCATCCTCGTTGATTCAGCACCCTCTTTTTCTTTTGAATCGATACCTTTTTGTCCGCTATCAGACGGAGTTGTTGACGCTTGGGGTGTAACTGGCGTTTCTGAGCCTCTGACAGGGGTACATTGCCTTTTAAAACATTGTGACAGCACTCTGCGACGCAATGGATTAGTTCCTTGGGTGCTTCGTTCAGAATCTTCTTTCCTAA
>JAFMSR010000018.1:25185016-25410981 GCA_022818135.1 Saxidomus purpurata | reverse complement strand
GTTTATTTCATAAAATTAAAAAATCTTATCATAAGTTTTTTTTTCATAGTATAATTTACCGAACACGACTTTTATAAGGTCTACGCTGATTGGTTTCTGCTCCATTGTCTTCTTTGTCATCATTGGCTAATATTTAAGCATAGCACATGAGTAAAGTAGGTCAATCCGATAGATTCTTATAAATACAGGCCGTTTTTAGGCATTCAGTACATTCTGACCGTTCACAGCGTACAGTCAACATGAATACTATTCAACCCAACCTGAGAGCAACTGATGAGATGTTCTTTCATGCTGAACACCATATCATGGAAATCAACATCATGAAGCTGAAGCATATTAATGAGCTAACCCAACGAGTTGAACGTCTCACACAGGAGACACTCAGAACCATTGAAGAACAAAAACAGCGATGGGACAAAAGAAGACAACTGATGAAAGAAGCTTTAGAAACAGCACAAAAACTGGAAGAGCAAAACAGGAAAGAGCAGGAGCAACAACAATTCCTCGACAGGGTTGTCACACTCTTTAGAGAAAAGAAAAGAAAATCTACAGTACACAAACGATTGGGGAAGATCACCATCACGACCACCAACCAGGGTACAGTACGACCTACCCGAACACAAGCGAGGCGGTCACAGCCTGAGGTGACCACAGCTGTTTCACCACCACCACCACCACCACAGCAGGAGTAAACAACTCTAACACAACGGTCCTTTTCAGGTCCAACCAACGGCCCTTTTCAGGGCCACCCAATACATTTCGAAAGAAATACTTTCAGTCATTGTCACAAATCAAATACTAGTATAAGAAAATAGTCCTAACATATACACAAACTAGCTTAAAACCCCTTTTACTACACATAAAAATCCCCCATACTGCCACTATTTCCCCATAAAAATCTCCCATACTGCCACTATTTCCCCCATAAAAATCCCCAATACTGCCACGATAATCCCCCATACTGCCACGATAATCCCCCATACTGCCATATTTCCCCCATACTGCCAACCTATACTACTTATGGGCATATCCCATAACTTTTGAATGACATTTAAAGTTGTTCAAACCATAGATTTTCAGTTCAGTTTTGTCAAAATCCATTTCTCAGTTACGATTCACAGCTTAATACTTCGTAGGGTAGTTGACCATAGTCACTGAATGACATTATGTAAGCACATGGGTTCCTATCTCAAAAGTAAAGTTTACACAAATGGTGAAAGGTCAAAATTTGTGGACAGTTGTATCTCCAGTTTATAACTTTACTCCTGCAAGGGTTGTCCTGATATTCACACATGTATGTGTACAGTCTATGTTGTCCTGATATTTACACATGTATGTGTGCAGACTGTGTTGTTCAGAGACAATCGATCCTCCAGCACTTTCAGTCCTTTGATTTCAATTGTGATATAGGGTTATTTCAAGGGGAGATAACGTCGCCGATACTATTTTCCTTGTTCATAAATGACCTTGAGATGCATTTGCAGGAAAATATATTTTCAGGGATTAATTTAGACAAAATATGTATTTATCTGATTTTGTTTGCAGACGACTGTATCTTGTTAAATGATACGCCTGAAGTCTTACAATCACATTTGGATATACTACAGAACTATTGTAACCGCTGGAAAATGACGGTCAATATAGACAAGACGTAAACTATGATTTTCAGAAAGAATGGTCATTTGCGTCAGAACGAAATATGGACTTATTCTGGTGTTGATCTTGAAGTGGTTGAACAATTTAATTATTTAGGTTTTGTAGTAAGCAGAAACGCTCATTCAAGCGTGGTATAGATACACTGGCCGGGAAAGGCCTTAAGGCAATGAACGCATTACAAGCTTTAACCAAGGGTATGGAAATACCTGTAAACATTAGATTTAATTTATTTGATTCATGTGTATCCTCTATATTAAGTTACTCTTCAGAAATCTGGAGATTTACAAATGCAGAAAAACTTGAGAGATTACACAGGAAATTTATTAAATGGGTACTGAATGTGAAAATGTCCACAAGTAATATTGCTATATATGGTGAAACGGGCAGGCTTCCATTGTGTATAGCCTGGAGAATCAGAATACTTAAATATTGGTTTAAGGTACTGAATAGTAATAATTGCATAATTGAAAACTTATATAGTACTATGTTAACAAACTGTGAAAATGGTAAGAATAATTGGGTATCGAATGTTAAATTACTATTAAATCAGTTGGGTTTTGGGGAAGTGTGGTTGTTTCCAACTTCCGTTAATGTTAACTGGTTTGTACCATTACTGAAAACAAGATTAATTGATAATTTTATCAGCGAATGGCAAAGGGGCATTGACAATAGCCCTATTTTGATGATGTTCAAGGAACTAAAAGACTGTTTTGAGCTATCGCCTTATTTGGTAAATATTGATAACTATAAACACAGACAGCAGCGGCCCGCTATATTTAATACGTGGTCGGAAAATGTATCATGTAGGTGAAGCAGTGTATAGTTCTTTAAACAAAATGTTATGAAAATCGCCTAGGAAGGTACAGTTTTTCTTGTTTTATTCTGGAATGTGATGCTTTTAAGGAATTAAGAAAAAAGTACATACCAAGGTATTATAGTCAGAGACCAAGTATGTTTAAATTTGTTGAATTATTGAAAACGGAAAATAGACGTTTGCTTTATAAAGTTGCAACATACTTATTAAAAGCCTTTAAAAAAAGACAAGATATCTTAAATCGACATAACTAACACTCTCGTGTGATTGTACTGTACGTGTGTAGATGTGTTTTCGCCTTTTTTTGTTTCTATGCTTTTGTATCATTATCATTATTGTTGCCATATCATGCTATAATGTATATGTAATATGGTTGATGTCAATATGCTGTATATGCATACGACTAAATAAATTGTCTGTTCTGTTCTGTTAACAGATGAAACACAGATATACTATTCAACGGTCTCCGGTCGCCGGTCTCTGACGGTCTCCGGTCTTCAAAGACTGGCCGAGACCGGAGACCGTCTAGTGAGACCGTCGTTTCGTATATTGATTTATCGGACTTGTAGATATTTGTGACAAATTAAAAAATGCAAGACCGTTAATATTTATAATAAAATTTGAAGACCTGATCAGTTAAAAACGGCTTTTCGGAGTTCCCCAAAAAGAAATGTAATTACAGAAAAATTGTTAAGATTTTATTCTGTCGGACTGTTTTTGTATTAATTACTTTAAAAAGGTTATAATTCGTTAAAAATAATTTATATTCATTGATTTATATAAAAGAAAATTCAATTTTGTCAGACTTTAACTTAATTGAAAAAATTATTTACATAGCAAACTCTACATAACTCAACACAACACTATGAAAGAGAAAATGCTTACCTGTATGCTATTACATTGACAATGTAGTAACCACCATATATGTTAAATGTGCATGGATGCTATTGAAAAGCATAAATAAACTTAATAATTTTCTTCACTTTTTTCAAATAGAAGTTTTAAATCTTTTTAAACATGTACACACATCATCTATTAACTTTTACCTACTGTAAATGTAGGTGTACAGTAGCTGATTATGAAAATAGAAGAGAGTCTATCATTGGCTATGACCGCTACTGTGAATACACGGGTCTCTCTGTACCCCTGTGGCCATATATACACAGTCGTACATCAATTACAAAAACGCAAAACGTGAGTTCAGGTGCGCACACAGAAAAAGTGTCAGTTCATACACTCAGTTCCAAAAGAAAGTGTGCACTTTGTTTTCTGTGATGATTTATCCACTACTTTTCTGAAAGCCTATATATTTGGTCCCAAAATTGAGATCTGTTTACGTACAATATGGCGAACATTTAGATTTTGCAATCGATCGATGACAAATATACATGAGATATAGTGTGCGAAAATTGAAGCCGATAGGTTTACTAAATATTGAAATATTTAAAATTAAATAGTGCACACTTTCTTTTGGAACTGAGTGTTTATGCGTAAGCAAGACGATGAACTAGACAATTTTGCAGATTTGGATCAAGCAAGATTTTGGCGTGCAGTTAATAGAAAACGCAAAAGTAATGCAAATAGTGTAGGGAGTGAAATGAGGTTTGGCGACAATGTCTACCGTGACGCGTTCTCAAACTTACTTTGCTGAACTGTATACGCCCGTACATAACGAAAACTACCATTCAGCATGGAAAGAGGTAGTTGATCAAACGGTTCATAAAACAGGCGGCTTCCAAAAACAGGTTGTCTTATGACCTCATTCTCTGTAAAGGAATCTATCTTGTTTGCTAAAGACCACCACAGTAAATCATATATCTGTTATCTTGATTGTCGTCAGGCGTTTGACCGTGTATGGCACAATGGTTTAATTTTCAAATTCAGCGAATGTGGTCTTGACTCGTATACTTTTAAAGCGTTTGTTAGTTTGTACAGGAATATGTCAAGTTGTGTACGGAACCAGTCATACTATCAGACTGGTTCCCTGTTAAGCAGGGCACGAGACAAAGTGGGAAAAGTTCCCCGGTCCTCTATATCCTATTTATTAATGGTCTAATCAAAGAATTACAATGCTCTGGTTTAGGCATATGCATATACAATATGGACATGTGCAGTCCAACAGTCGCGGATGATATGGTCCTTTTCTCTTTATCTAAAACAGGATTTGACAAAATGCTACAAATATGTTGTACATACTCTCGTAAATGGAGATTTGAATACAATTCTAACAAGTGTTCTGTTGTTGTGCATAACGAATCAAAATCAGAGTATCAAAACTCAAACAGGTCCTGGAGACTAGGTGAACATGTGATCTCTGAATTTAGGTGTTAAATGTAACAAAGATTTTTCGTTGAATGACAATATTCAAACTGCAAGCGTAAGACTCCGTGGCTCGACTCTCAATATAGCCAATAGCGGAATAAGCTATGAAACCTTAAACCCATGCAGTCTTTTAAAGCTATACTATAGTTTTACCCAGCTCTCTGTACGGCTGTGAACTATGGAATTATCTCACTCCCGCCAATATTCTTAAGCTGGAACGCGCTCATCGTTTCTGTATAAAATATATGCAGAAAGTTCCTATTCAAACTAATAACATGGCGTCATTGGCTTGTTTAGGTGTTTGTCATGTTGAAACAGAAATTAATTACAGGAAACTGCAGTTTCTCGGTCAACTATGTCGCTTGCCCTGTCATTATTTAGCAAAGCGTTTATTTGTATATAGGCTGCTACGATATATACATCTACTGGAGAGACAAAGCCTTGGTTTCATCCTAGACATCAGAAAGATTCTCAAGAACTATAATCTTAGTGATTACATAAATGTATTTATTGAAACAGCAGTTTTTCCTTCCAAATACGCTTGGAAATTAATATTAAAGCGTTATGTATACTCGCCTGACGCAGAAAAATGTTTTAAAGAATGCGGTTAATCTTACGTTACCCACTGGTGTAGGTAATTACGTCTTTAGAAAGGAACATCCATGTATACTATGGCTGCCCAGTCGCAAGTTTCCTAACTGTAAAACGTACTGCTTCAAAGCCATGTATATACTTTGTTATTTGTTGTCTTTCTCTAAGCCTGAGATATGCAATAAGTGCAATACCATGTCTGAAAATATTGTGACTCACAAAATCATGTTTTGTACACACAAAGATGCTAAGAGTCAGCCTTTGGCAGGCAATGAGCTCCCTTACCGGTATTAGAATTTTCTCTAAGTATATTGCTCAACAACCGTTTATGCAAATTTTTGACATGCTTTCGGGCTTTGAGCAATACAATACGCCAGAGGCTGTGAAAGATCCTTTTATATTATTATGTATTAAGACATTATATAAAATGTTTTTACAGCATCTGCATTGCAAAGTGCAGGGGTTAACTATAACTATATGACTGTAAGTAGTAAGGGTTGGCAGTGTGGTACCAAAAATGGCAGTATGGTACCCAAGGGAATTTGCATGTTAAACCAGGGTCATGCAAGAGTTATCTTTCTTGCCCTTGGGTGATATGGTACCGTGTATGGGCAGTATGGTAACGTGTATTGGAACCGCCTAGAAATGGTACCGTGTATGGGCAGTATGGTACCGTGTATTGGAACCGCCTAGATATGGTACCGAGAAGGGCGTCTATGGTACCGTCTATATCTGTATCTATGTCTCTAAGAACAGTCAGGTACCTTATAGGGTGATTTGCATTTGTGATATGGTACAGATTAGAACAAACCCTATAGAAAAAAATATTCTCAACACGTACATGTACACTAATGATTTATTTTCGAAAACAGGTTTTGGCTTGTTTTCGGAAAATATGACGTCATTCGTTTAGTTCTAAAAATGGCGCTTACAATTTCTCGAAAATGACTAGCATGGGCGATGTACAGTAAAACTTCGATAACTTCAGTGATTGTCTTTAAAATATGAAATTTAGTCCAAAACATATACACAAACTAGTTTAAACCACTAGAATTCTATTTTAATTATCACATTTATTGATAACATGTATTTATAACATGTATTATAAAAAAAATGTTCTTATCATATTTTTTTCTATCATTATATGACCTACCGAACACGGGTTTTATAAGGTTTACGCTGATTAGTTCATGCTCCATTGTTTCCTTTGTCATCATTGGCTGACATGTTACCATGGTGCACTAAGTAGGTCAATCCGATAGACTCATATAAATACAGACCGTTTGAGACATTCGGTTCATTCTGAGCGTTCACAGCGTACTGTCAACATCATGCAAAAATGACTTCTCGGAGTTTTGACGTTAGCTGCAAATACAGCACAGGTGCCAGAGGGGAATAATACAGCATAGATCACAGAAGGGAATTAGAGGGGAATCATACAGCACAGATGCAAAAGGGGAATTATACAGCACAAATTCCAGACGGAAGATTATACATCATAGATTTCAGATGAGGGGCTATACAGCGGTGACCACACCATCCATCCAGCCACAGCCACAACAATATCAAAGGTTCCAGCAGTTTAAACAACTGTTTAAACAGCAACAGGACAGACAAGGCCACAAAATACTGCTTAGTATTTTCCAAGAGATGCGAGCCGTTAATGCCAACACGGTCCACTTCAATAGCCAGCCAAGACCGCCAGTCAAGCATCCAAGCCATCCAGACATCCAGCCCAGTCAAGCTATCCAGCCAAGCTTTCCAGTCAAGCCCGCCAGCCGAGCAGCCAAACCAAGACCAGCCAGGCTAAGCCGAGCCAAGCAGCCAAACCAAGACCAACCAAGATAAGCAGCCAGCCTAAGCCCAGCCAAGCAGCTAAAGCAAGACCAGCCAAGCCAAGCAGCCAGGCTAAGCCCAGCCAGGCAGCGAAGCCAGCCCAGCCAAGCTATCCAGCCAAGCAATCTAGCCAAGCCCGCTAGCCAAGCAGCCAAACCAAGACCAGCCCGGCTAAGCCGAGCCAAGCAGCCAAACCAAGACCAGCCAAGATAAACAGCCAGGCTAAGCCCAGCCAAGCAGCGAAACCAGCCAGCCAGCCGAGCCAAGCTTTCCAGCTAAGCCCGCCAGCCAAGCAGCCAAACCAAGACCAGGCTAAGCCCAGTCAAGCAGCGCAGCCAAACCCAGACCAGCCAGCCTAAGCCCAGCCCAGCCAGGCAGCAAAAGCAATCTAGCCAAGCCCGCTAGCCAAGCAGCCAAACCAAGACCAGACAGGCTAAGCCGAGCCAATCAGCCAAACCAAGACCAGCCAAGATAAGCAGCCAGCCAAAGCCCAGCTAAGCAACAAAAGCAATCTAGCCAAGCCCGCTAGCCAAGCAGCCAAACCAAGACCAGCCAGGCTAAGCCGAGCCAAGCAGCGAAGCCAAGCTTTCCAGCCAAGCTTCGCGGACAGAACAGAACCAACCTTTCATTGTGTGCTCCAAGATTTATCCTTTAATCATTTATGAAATAACATCCGTTCCAGCTGTGTTAGTCGTTTAATAAACAATGATTTGGAGTACTGATACGCAGTAATTAGCCACGAAGGCCGAAGGCCTGAGTGGTTTATAACTGCGCATCAGTACGACAAATTATTGTTTATTAGACGATAACAACGCTGAAAAGGATGTTATTTCGATTCTAACATGACCAGATATTACAAAAGGTGAATAAATGCACAACTTTATTTTCTACCCGAACGCTCATTTAACGTCATGCGGCACAATATGACGTCATGTTTACAGCATATCGGTTCCCGCGTTGTTTATGGTTTAATATAACATAATTTTTCTACTCTTTGTATATAGAAACAAAATCGTGAGTCATGTTAGAATAATGTTTTAACAACGTTTTAATTACACATTTGAAAAAAGCATAAAGAAGTGATGACGTCATTACGCAATGTGTTTCTCGGAAAACGAGTAGCTCGCGCGATGTACAGCTTCGATAGCTTAAAGTCGAACGGGTCAAAATACGAACATATTGAATTTTATTTCAAATTGTTTAAAAATGTAATTAATGCAATATTAATTGTGTTTCTTCACACACAAAAAACATGAAACTCGTAAACTGATTTTATCTTAACTTTCGTCTAATTGAATCAATGATGCAAAAATGTCAGTTGAAAGAACACACGCATCTCTACGCCGGAGGGGTCTTGAAAGAGCCGGCCAATGCATCACGGGTTACACGTGAGTATTCAGCAGATGACCCGCCTCAAACGAAGTGTCGTTACCATTGAGAACACTGAAGACAGTATGTGTTTGGCACATATTCCAGATAAGGGTCTATACAGCCGTGACCACAACATTTTTAATTTGTTGCAGCAGCAGGACAGGTAAGACCACAAAATACTGCTTAGTAGATGCAAGCCTTTAATGCCAACATGGTCCACTTCAATATCAACATGGTCAACATGGATACGTCGGTACAAAAAGGACTGCTGAGTCTCCAGACAAGTGTCGTCCCAACTGATGTCGAGTAGAGGCACTCACGCCTTTTTATAAACAGAGAAGGGCTATTTCCCCTGGATGAGTGTATAAAAGAGAGCGTATCTTGTGCTAGTCGTCAGTTGTCATCAGACAGCCGCCAGAAGTACCCAGTCATTAGAAGTACCAAGTCATGAGAGAGCCATCAGATAGACCTATGAAACTGGTACCTTACTCAGACACCAGCAGCAGTAACGATGAAGAAGAAGAAAATCTTAAAGAAGATAAAAAAGTACAGACTCTCCCTGTCAAGAAAAAGGAAAAACAACAACAACAAAAACAACAACAGCACCGCCACCAGTCCAAGACAGAGCAAGAGCCTGAGTCAGAGCCTGAGCCTGAAGCACAGTCCAAGAAGACACCGTCACCCTTGTTTGAGATAGAACCACGTACAAGCCGCCAGTCTCGAAAGTTCAAAACCCAGAGTCAAGTGTATAATGTTATGTTTAAGAAATACAGTCGTTCTTTTGAGACCACACATATCTTATTTCATGAGCTGGTGGAGGCGCTGAAAGAGCAATGCCAGGTACAGTCAATGGATCAAGTGCGAGTCTCTCTTTACCATCCAGGGTTAAATTTTAGTATTCACATTCCGTTCGATCATGCCGGGAACGTCACAGGGGACCGATTGCTGGACGAGTGTGAACGTGTAATACAGAGTAATCAAGATTTCAAGATCCATGATGGAGGCATGTCAGCTGATATAACACACATCTCTATGCCGGAGGGGTCTGGAAAGGCCAGACGATCCATGCATCACGGGTCACACGTGAGTATTCAGCAGATGACCCGCCTCAAACGAAGTGTCGTTACCATTGAGAACACTGAAGACAGTACATGTATGTGTTTAGCTCGAGCGATTGTGGTGGGGATGTGTTATGCGAACAAACAAGGCACGGCCGAATGGCGAAAACGATGGAACCTGATGCGACAGTCTTAAAAAAATTTATAGAGGAGAGAAACTCAAGCCTTACTGGATCGAGTGGGGATCGGATATAACCAGTCATGTGGTGTGATTGAATACAAGACCATTCAAGAGTGTTTGTATCCTGTCTATGTGATCAAGATCCATCCACAACATGCAAGAAGTGAATTATTATTCAAACCTCCGATTATGACCCGAGACAGCAAGGTGATTCACGTGTACCACCATCACAATCATTTTGACTGCATTGTGTCCATGACAGGCTTTGCCGGAGTGAGCTATTATTGCGAATACTGCAATATGGGTTATAGAAACAAGGAAAACACCGTTGTTCAAATATGTGCATGTGCTATGCATCACAGATCTGCGAACAAGTCGGAAAAGGGATTTTCTGCGATACCTGTAGTCGATGGTACCTGTAATAAAAACCATAAGACGTTTCAAGGAAAAGTCAAGAAGACCATCTGTCAATCCGTGTATAAATGCCCCCATTGTTCCAAGAAGGTCGTGAGTAACAAGCCTCATCTGTGTGCCGGCACAAAGAAATGTAAATTTTGTCAAAAGATTGTATTGCCTGACCACGATTGTTAAATCCCTACCTGGGTGAACACATTCCAAATTTTTGTGTAGCCCAACGAGCCTGTGGAGACTGCATACGAAAGCCAGTGAGTGAACCTTGCCTCTGGTGTGATCAAATGCCGGGGAAACGTGAAGCTGTGTTCAGAGGGGATCAGACCTCAGTTCAATTCTGCACATGGTTGTTTGACCCCATCCACCGTGGTGCAACCGCCATTGCGCACAATGCTCAAGGCTATAATGCTCAGTTCATTTTAAGACATGTGGTGAACAATGGCACAGAGAAACCAGAGACCATTATGATTGGAAGTAAGATCTTACTGATGAACGTGTATGTAATTCGATTCATTGATTCACTCAGCTACTCGAGCATGCCGCTATCCGCCTTCCCTAAGACGTTTGGGCTCACAGAAATGGCAAAAGGCTGGTTTCCCTTCTGGGCCAACACGGCAGAGTTCCAGAACTACGTGGGATCCATGTTACCACTGGAGTACTATAAACCAGGCAGAATGAAACCTTAGCAGCGGAAGGTCTTCCTGGCATGGTACGAAGAACATAGCCAAGATGTTTTTGATTTTCAAAAAGAAATGGAATCCTACTGCCGATCAGATGTGGATATTTTAAGACGCGGATGCGGGGAGTTTCGCCAATTGTTTTATGACAGTGATAAGATAGATCCGTTCACCGAAGCGACCACACTGGCTCAAGCCTGCAATAAAGCTTGGCGAAAGAACTCTATGCCTTCCAACAGTCTAGGGATCATACCGGATGGTGGTTATCCCACAAAGGTCAAGTATCCGATCAAAGCCATACGATGGATTCAGTTACTGGCTATCCAAGGGGGTCATTCTATACGCCATGCCCTCAATGGTGGAGAAATGAAAATAGGACCCTACTTTGTAGATGGGTTTGATCCCGAACGTAACGTCGTGTTTGAATTCTTGGGGTGCCTGTTTCACGGATGTCCTGACTGTTACCCAGACAGAAATAAGGAGAACCCGTTTACACTCAAAACGATGGCATTGCTTTACCAGGAAACGGAGCAAAGGACCACGAATCTCATAAGACAAGGATACACCGTGTATTCACTTTGGGAATGTCAGTTTGACAAGTACTGGAGAAACGATCCTGTTAACCAACTTGTGCTGGGCCAGCTATATCCGCACATGGATTACATTCAATCCAGAGAAGCCTTGTATGGAGGCCGGGGCAATGCAGTCCGGCTGTACTATGAGGTCACATCGAATCAAGAGATCAAGTATGCGGACATTTGTTCATTGTATCCGTATGTGAACAAGTACAGAGAGTACCCGCTAGGCCATCCACGCTTAATCAGCCAAGAAGCCATTCAAGTGGAGGCTATTCGAAAGTACCGTGGTTTGATTAAGTGTCAAGTGTTACCACCCCAAGATCTATGGATGCCTGTACTCCCGGTGCATTGCAACCACAAGATGGTGTTTACGTTATGTCGCACCTGTGCTGAACAAGAATGCTGTGTGTGTACCCATACCGTATCAGACAGAGCCCTGGTAGGCACATGGACCTCTGTGGGGTTACAGAAGGTGTTTGACAAAGGCTACCAGATCTTGGCTGTGTATCATGTGTGGCATTGGGACCAATGGAGCAAGGACGTTTACCAACAGTACATTGATAAGTACTTAAAAATGAAACAGGAAGCCAGCGGCTATCCGAACAGGGTTCAAACACCAGCAGAGGAAGCCACATTCAAGCAAGAGTATTGGTAAGCGGAAGGGATACAACTGGAACAGGTCCACAAAAATCCTGGCAAAAGGGCTTTTGCAAAAACCATGCTTAACTGTCTGTGGGGAAAGAATGCTCAGAATAACATACTGCCCAAGACCGAGTACGTCGCAAGCCTTGAACGATACCATGAGTTATTGTCTGAAACTCAGATCAAGGTGCACCATGTAGAGTTGTTTGATCATGACGATTTCATTTTGGTGAATTTCACGGATCAGAGTGACATATTTGAACCTCATAACTCCTCCAATGTGGTCGTTGCCTCCTTTGTGACAGCCTATGCTCGTTTAGAACTCTACGCCGTGCTAGAACGCCTGGGCGATCGTGTCTTGTATTTTGATACAGACAGCTGCATGTACATTCACGATCCTGAACAGTACAACATTCCTATTGTGGACAGTCGTCTAGGTCAGTGGACCGATGAGGTTCCAAACGGACACATTGTCAAGTTTGTCGGACTGGGGCCTAAGAACTATGGCTATGAATACATAGAAAATGGAGAGCGACACACCAAATGTAAAGTCAAAGGTATTACTTTGGATTACGATACCGCAAACCTCGTCACTTTTGACGCCATGGTGAACTGTGTACAGGACCATGAACACTATTCGTTGGTCGTGGAGTATCCATCTCGCATCAAACGGCACCGGGACCGTAAAGTGACCAGTGAAACCCAGACCAAAACCTTTCGATCAGTGTATACCAAACGTGTGGTGGTGGAAGACTATAAGACGGTGCCTTACGGTTACACTCACCAATCCTAGGGAGGTGAACCATGGCAAACGTATAAACTCCAGCTCTAGCACAGCGAGTGTTTCGTGATTGTGTAGAAGAACCATGGAGCTCTTTTTGAACACATCATATACTTTGAACTATATAGAGGTGCATTGAGTAATGTGTAGTTACGGGTAAGCACTTTATCAGGGATGTTTGAACCCTTTAAAAGGGCCATGAGCATAGCAGTGGCGAACGGGGAAGTTAAAGGTTAATCTGGAGGTCATTAATCTGACGACATGGAGGTTGTATGTAACCCTCTCGTACAGGCGTGTCTCAAGGACGGGAACAAAGGAGGAGGACAAGGCTATTCACGCCTCTGATCATGACTAGGACAGGTATGTGGTGCAGTGGGATCACCTGACTCAACATATACAAAAGTGGATCCAGTGGTGTTATGAATTATAATGTTTACTCAGTCCAAGGAATGATTTCAACGGACGAATGAAAGTCACTATTTTCTAAAATATTTTTACAAGTTTTTCTTCGCGAGAATTAGACTTGAATCAACAGGGTAAATAATATCAGACTTTTATGTTATGTAATTATTTTTAATAATTATTATCCGTATGTTTACATACAAAACTATAGATAATTACTATGGGCATTATAATTATGTAAAGTTAAAATTCAAAAACAAGGTGAATTGTATTAACAATTTTTCATAATGTAAACATTTATGTACCATAAAATAAACCACCTCTGCAGGTTTGCATACTAATTGACGATCTCCTATGGAGATAAACTGGAGACCGTCAGAGACCGTCGATTTTGCCGAGACCGTCTTTTATTATTGGACAATTATTGGTTTATATTATTAGCATATTATCTCAAAATATACTCATTCATTTACTCAGTCCAAGGAATGATTTCAACGGACGAATGAAAGTCACTATTTTTTACAAGTTTTTCTTCGCGATAATTAGACTTAACAATTTTCTCTGAAGCCAGATTAGCGATAAAGGGGACATATTGGCCCTTTGTTCGAACTGATCATTGATTTATTGTCTTCAACTTAAAGTAGATATTTTAAAAGGAATGGCTTTTACAGCACAATCAGTTACACTTTATCATACCTGGTACTTTTAGGCCAAGGTCAAAGTGACTTTTGACAGTTTTATCATTTCCTCTCGGTAATATCCCTTAAGATGGAGATGGTAGGGATAGTAAGTTTAAGACTATTGTTTGATAAACGCATTTACTTGAATTACCAATCACACTTTTTACAATTATGTGGAAAACTTCTTTCAATATAGTATCGAACCATTACTTTACTGAAATTATTTCATGCAGTCTCTACCCTTGTGACTTTGTCCAGGTCATATTTCTAAATGTTTTTTTTTATTAGAAGAGCAGTGATATCAGAGGCACAGGAATTTGTGTACCCAAACAAATTCAGTGCCTTCAGCGCATGAGAATAAGTAGTATTAGTTATTGGCTTTTCATAGTTTATTAAATGGCAATTAAGCTGTGTTTTATGCTACACTAATATACTATGTTTTGTCTAAATCAAACATGATACTATATTTTGTCTGAATCAAACATGATACTATGTTTTGTCTAAATCAAACATACTATATATTTTGTCTAAATCAAACATAATACTATGTTTTGCCTCAATCAAACTTGATACTATGTTTTGTCTATATCAAACATACTATATTTTGTCTAAATCAAACCTGATACTATGTTTTGTCTCAGTCAAACTTGATACTATGTTTTGTCTATATCAAAAATGCTATATTTTGTCTCAATCAAACATGATACTATGTTTTGCCTCAATCAAACCTTAAACTATGTTTTGTCTATATCAAACATATTATGTTTTGTCCCAATCAAACCTAATACTATGTTTTGCCTCAATCAAACCTTATACTATGTTTTGTTTATATCAAACATATTATGTTTTGCCTCAATCAGACCTTAAAAAATGTTTTGTCTCAATCAAACCTGATACTATGTTTTGTCTATATCAAACCTGATACTATGTTTTGCCTCAATCAGACCTTAAACTATGTTTTGTCTCAATCAGACCTTAAACTATGTTTTGCCTCGATCAGACCTTAAACTATGTTTTGCCTCAATCAGACCTAAAAAAAATGTTTTGTCTCAATCAGACCTTAAACTATGTTTTGCCTCAATCAGACCTAAAAAAATGTTTTGTCTCAATCAGACCTTAAACTATGTTTTGCCTCAATCAGACCTTAAACTATGTTTTGCCTCAATCAGACCTTAAACTATGTTTTGTCTCAATCAGACCTTAAACTATGTTTTGCCTCAATCAGACCTTAAACTATGTTTTGCCTCAATCAGAACTTAAACTATGTTTTGCCTCAATCAGACCTTAAACTATGTTTTGCCTCAATCAGACCTTAAACTATGTTTTGTCTCAATCAAACCTGATACTATGATTTGTCTATATCAAACATACTATGTTTTGTCTCACTCAAACATGATGCTATGTTTTGTCTCCATCAAATCTGATACAATGTTTTGTCTATATCAAACTTGATACTATGTTTTGTCTATATCAAACATGATACTATGTTTTGTTTCAATCAAACATGGTACTATGTTTTGTCTATTTCAAACATACTATGTTTTGTCTATATCAAACATGAAACTATGTTTTTCTATATCAAAGATACTATGTTTTGTCTGTATCAAACATGAAACTATGTTTTGTATATATCATACATACTATGTTTTGTCTCAATCAAACATGATACTATGTTTTGTCTCAATCAAACATGATACTATGTTTGTCTATATCAAACATACTATGTTTTGTCTATATCAAACATGAAACTAAGTTTTGTCTGTATCAACCATACTATGTTTTGTCTATATCAAACATGAAACTAAGTTTTGTCTATATCAAACATACTATGTTTTGTCTCAATCAAACATGATACTACGTTTTGTCTCAATCAGACCATAAACTATGTTTTGTCTCAATCAAACATGATCCTATGTTTTGTCTTTATCAAACATACTATGTTTTGCATAAATCAAACATGTTACTATGTTTTGTCTCAATCAGACCTTAAACTATGTTTTGTCTCAATCAAACATGATGCTATGTTTGTCTATATCAAACATACTATGTTTTGTCTATATCAAACATGAAACTAAGTTTTGTCTATATCAACCATACTATGTTTTGTCTATATCAAACATGAAACTATGTTTTGTCTATATCAAACATACTATGTTTTGTCTCAATCAAACATGATACTATGTTTTGTCTCAATCAGACCTTAAACTATGTTTTGTCTCAATCAAACATGATACTATGTTTTGTCTCAATCAAACATAATACTATGTTTTGTCTCAATCAGACCTTAAACTATGTTTTGTCTCAATCAAGCCTGATACAATGATTTGTCTATATCAAACATGATACTATGTTTTGCCTCAATCAGACCTTAAACTATGTTTTTTCTCAATCAAACCTTATACTATGTTTTGTCTATATCAAACATACTATGTTTTGTCTCAATCAGACATGATATTATATTTTGTCTCAATCAAACATTATATTACGTTTTGTCCCAATCAAAGATGATACATTATTGTGTCTATATCAAACATGATGCTATGCTTTGTCTCAATCAAACATGATACTATGTTTAGTCTCAATCAAACCTGATACTATGTTTTGTCTCAATCAAACATGCTATGTTTTGTCGCAATCAAACATGATACTATGCTTTGTCTCAATCAAACATGATATTACGTTTTGTCTCAATCAAACATGATACACTATTTTGGCTTAATCAAACATGATACTATGTTTTGTCTCAACCAAACCTGAAACCATGTTTTGTTTCAATCAAACATAATACTAAGTTTTGCCTCAATCAGACATGCTATGTTTTGTCGCAATCACACATGATACTATGTTTTGTCTCAATCAAACATGATATTACGTTTTGTCTCAATCAAAAATGATACATGATTTTGTCTCAATCAAACATGATGCTATGTTTTGTCTCAATCAAACATGATGCTATGTTTTGTCTCAATCAAACATGATACTATGTTTTGTTTCAATCAAACTTGTCACTTGTTTTTATCTGAATAAAACCTGATACTATGTTTTGTTTCAATCAAACATGATACTATGTTTTGTCTCAATCAAACATGATATTACGTTTCGTCTCAATCAAAAATGATACATTATTTTGTCTCAATCAAACATGATGCTATGTTTTGTCTCAATCAAACATGATGCTATGTTTTGTCTCAATCAAACATGATGCTATGTTTTGTCTCAATCAAAAATGATACAATCAAACATGATGCTATGTTTTGTCTCAATTAAACATGATGCTTTGTTTTGTCTCAATCAAACATGATACAATGTTTTGTCTCAATCAAACTTGTCACTAGTTTTTATCTGAATCAAACCTGATACTATGTTTTGTTTCAATCAAACATGATACTTTGTTTTGTCTCAATAAAAAAACCACTAATATATTGTCATTTATCATGTTATCATCGTTATAGTTTTAAACAATGCTGACTCTCTGGCATATTTTGGTTATTGATAAATTACGACAATTTCTTTGTGTCAAACATTTATACTACAGTGCAAGGTCCTTCAAATAGTATGGTCCGGAAACGCCCTCTATAAATGTCTTATCGTACTGATAATCTTGTCTCGGTTATCGATTTTTACCTGGAAGCGTTTATCACGCCGTGCATTTATCACGCCGAGCGAGTAAACTGGTATTTGTCCGATAGTTGTATGCAAAACTGCCCGTCATTTTGTCATTTAAATACCACATTTAATAAAACAAATGGTATAATTGGAAAGCTGATGAAATTTTCTGTAAAACTGTGAAATTAAAACCTCTATATATAATTAACTATTATCTTTAAAGCGAGTTAAACACGGTCCATGCTTTTCCGTCTTGCGCGTTTTAGCGATGGATGGTCATTTGACTCGCGATACTGGTCTTACAAAACTATACGTTATTATGCTATAAAATAAAAAAACGAAAATCTAATTCATATCCGTTCAAAATAACTCTTAATTTACATTTTAATTAGCAATTTTCCATCATTTGACCCTAAATATATAATGAAAACCTGTGCACAAAATATCACCGTATCGCGAAAAAAAATCACCATTGACGCCATTTTTAGATTTTGAACGGATCTAACCGTCCCAGAAAATTAAAATACGGGTGAAATACGAAAATCTAAGACATAACAGACGTACATTAGACTTAAATCTATGAGAAAAAGATGTTACATCAATCCCATGAACACCATGCAAGTAGGAAAGAAGCGCTAAAATTAGGTCGGTTTTCGGCTTTTGGTCATTTGTGAAAAAACCCGTTCGTATGAGGTCAACTTTCCAATGCGTAAATCCACCTAAAACGAAACATCGGTAAAATATAATATTATGTAATGATAAGGGAATGCATATATTGTATTAAGGATCACTTTGTTGGTCAAATTGATTGGTAAAATATCGAGATATACGTAGATATAAAGTATCAATAATTTCTTTCTTTTTCCAAAATCGCGGGTACCCGGATGTTTGTCACGTGATCCGAGGCAGGTTATTTATCGTATTACGCTCGTTTCCGGACCATACTATTTGAAAGACCTTGTACAGTGTAACATCTAAATGTAAAATGTTTGGATCACTATGAGCCTCATTTATTTGATTGAATATGTAACCTCTATTATTCATGTATAACATAGCATGAGTGTTATGAAGAGATTTTATTTGAATTTGTGAGGGGGCATATCACGGGTGGCTAACTTTCCCCACCACCATAAAATGTGGCGAAAGGAAACTGTGGGATGCACACTTCCGGTGGTGGAGTTCTACAAAACAAACAAGAAATGTGAGTATGAGTTTTGTAAATTTTCTTTTAAATTATTTTATTGTAGAAATTAAAAAAAAAAGAAATCGGGGAATGTAGTTACCAGTAGAAATGTCGAGACTACCGTTTGCATGAAAGGTCGAAACAGAATGCCCAATATTGTTGTTCATATGTTGGAGACAATCTCAATTTTCAGTAACCAAATTTGGGTATCTATTTTCGACATTTGATGCACCTCACACTTGTCAAAACAATATTTCACACGTATGACTTATCCTCACTGTTAACGTGTTTCTAGGAATTATAAAGATGAACTTACATAGCATGTGTTATAATAAACCAAGCTGGTTTACCTAACACGTCAATGTAACTTGTAAAAAAAGGCTTTCTTCTTAGGACATTAATAAATATATGTTTCTACCAAAGTTTGTGCTGCTTGGTGTCCGTATTACTTATGCCATAAAATTCCTCATTCAAAGCAATCCGATTTTATTTGCTATGCCTTTTATAAGCGCTTTGTATCATAGTTTTCTTGTGGTATACTGTACTATTGAAGTTTGGCCCGGAGAGATTTGTAGGATGTGCAGGATTATGTGCAGTAAAAAGGTCCAGATAATAATATTCTGTACAATGTTATACATTGAAGAGATAACAAACTGCTTTATATCTAATTGCAATTTATATTTGACATCTTTTTAAATGACACATACATGACTTTTTTGACGATATATCATTAATTGAAAAGGAACTCTACTGATTCGGAGAGTCAAATGGTTATCTTTGAATAAACATGTAGTTGGTTTCAGACTTGTGATCACTTTGTAACATCTCTATAGTGCCAACACATTCACATTTCCCTCTATTCTTTTATCGGTCATCTATAGAATTACAAAAGAAAATTTAAGTTAAAACAAATAGAAGTGTTTTCTATGCAGTATCGTTTATCATTTACGATGTACATGTCTGCTGTCATGTACTAACATGTTAATATTACTATCCGCTCTGTCTTTTCTGTAGAAAATAACAGAAAAGACAAGCGAAGTTCTGAATGACAAGCTTGTCATTTTAATGCTCACATCCGAGAACGTTTTGCAACGCCTCTGTAGGCGAGTGGTTAATGTCGCTACCATTCATTAACTGATGGTCATATAAGCCCTGAAATGACAAAATGACTCGTTATGTGCGAAAGTTGGTAGTTTCTTACAGAGCATAGCATTCTAGTACTTGTTGATCCCAGGAACGATGAGAAACACTGCCCCGCCTGTAAATTTAACTGAAATACGAAATGAAACGAGTTTTGTGAATTTTTTGGTTTTAGTGCTACTAAATTGTTAAACAAGAGGGCCAAGATGGCCCTATATCGTTCACCTGAGACCTACTTATGACAATATGTGACCAAACTTCAACCCTAAACTATATATCATAAACTCAAACATTCTGTTTGACCTTGACAAGACAAACTTTTGACCAATTTACATGATGATTGGTTCGAAAATTTCACCTGCATTTTAACCGGGTGACCTAGATTTTGACCTCAGGGTACCCATTTTCAAACTCGACCTAAAGTTCACCAAGACAGTGATACTGACAAAGTTTCATGAAGATACAATGCAACCTATATTGCATACACAAGTTTTTTTGTATGATTTGACCCCATGACCTATGTTTTGACTCCAGATGATCAATATTCAAACTCGATCTAGATTGCATCAAGATAATCATTCTGACCAAGTATCATGGATATTAAATGAAAAATGCAACCTCCATAGCATACACAACCGCTCTCTCAGATTTGACCTATAACCTAGTTTTTGATCCCAGACGACCCATACTCAATCTAAATCTAGAATTTATCAAGATAGTAATTCTGACCAAGTTTCATGAAGATCCGATAAAAAGTGCAACCTATAGTGCATACACAAAGATTTTCTATAATTTGACCCAAATGACCTAGTTTTTAACTCAATATAATTTATATTCAAACTCGACCTAGATTTCATCAAGGCAATCATACTGACAAAGTTTCATGAAGATCCAATGAAAAATGCAACCGTTATGGCATACACAAGGTTTTTTATATGATTTGACATCGTGACCTAGTTTCTGACTCCAGTTGACGCATATTCAAACTCGACCTAGATTTTATCAAGGCAGTCATACTGACCAAGTTTCAGGACGACCCAATATACATCCATCCATGACAGTATTGAGTTTAATCTGAGTTGGAACATTCATTCTTTTTTTCATGATATTTCGCGATTATTTTTCAAGTTTACATTATTATCACCTACCCGATGTCGTCGGAGCAGGCGTTGTTGTCGTTGTCGTTGTAGGCGTAGTGAGGTTTAGTCCATCCACTGAAAAATGCATGATATCAAAACCTATATTAGAACCTGCATAGTTTGCCCAACAATTGAGAGAGCTAACATGAAAGGCGGAACTTACAACTGTGTCGAATCATGGTGTCAAACTGTTGCTTACTCTTTCTTTGTTTTGCACATAAATAAGCGATATTTAAGGGTTTATCTGTGAAATAATGCAATAATAATAATGCAGTATAAAATAGAAGTGTTCAGGCAACTCCCAAGCTAACACTAGATTCTAGTGTAAACTGTCAAAGAAGAGTGCAAAGTCAAGCAAACAAATATACATATCATCACATAATTACCACACGAGTTATCCAGAATCTGCATTGTTATATTCTGCAATGTAGCAAAATCTCCAGTGCTGAATGCCGTAGAACTGCTGCTGGCAATCTGTTGAAGCTCACCGGAAGGAACGTTACCAGTTGCGTCAACGGTGTATATCTAAAGATATGTAGTCTTAAGGTTTAAAACCCTTAAAATGCCAAGTAATGTATATTGTATGCTATATTTGCTCTGATGGTGCAAAAGTGAAACCGGTTTGCAAATACAAATAGAAAACTCATATAGTGTCATTTTTTAAATTTTATTTATAAATATAGTCTTAAGGTTTAAAACCCTTAAAATGCCGGAAAAGGCAATATATAGATCTATAATGAATTAAATTAAAATGACTTGATATGGCTTTAAAATAACGATTTAATTAACAAAATTAACTATGCTACGCGTTTCATACAATTCATCAGGCACAATTGTAGTGAATGACATTGTTTCCATGACGTTGACGTCATAACTTCCTGCAAGGGAGATTACTGTTGTAAAAAGATAGATAATTAATGTAAATTGATGGCGTTAATCCTTGGTTTGAATTTGATAATAAAATAATTCTCTTTTGCTAACAAGCCATTAACAACAAATAAAATACCCTTCAACAAGGCAAATTCTTTTAAGTGAACATTTAGATAGATGTCTAAATAAAGAATTTGAAATGTTTCCTTTCTTTAAATTAAAAAATAAATGTGTTTCAGCTAGGTTAGAAAAAGATAATTCGGTCATGATAAAGTTTCCACCTGTTATTTGTAGATATTGTAATAATATAATTGTTTGAACATTTCTAGCATTCTAGCACGTAACTATATTGTATATATGGCAAAGTCCAATATTCCCATATTGACACTATCACAGAGTCATGTATGGGAAAGAATACCTATTATATGGATGGGCTATGTTCTCACAGTGCTTAAAAGCAGTATATATATATGTACATAATTTATGCCGGACAAATTACTTGAACTAATTCGGTACAGTAGGATATACAGTCCAGCCGAGTTATAAAATAGATCGAAGATAGAAGCTTAGATATATTTAAGCGCTTAGATGATATTGATGATTGACCATGTGTATAAAAGAAACGTTCCACTATACCAGGTGATGGCCTTAGGTGCATAACCCCAAAATTGATTGACACACAGGCATAAAAGGTCACATGCTTAATGCTTTACACTGGCTGTATCAATTTGTTTCTAATGGTATTAGAGTAAATGGATTAAACACAGATTTGTTTGACAATAACTGTAGTTTGCGTCAATGTTGCTCGTTGTCACAGTTACTTTTTTAACCGTTTTTGGCAAGTATCATTGCCCAGTGGACCGCTACTAAGATTGTTCAAAATTAATCATGACCGTCAGGTCAAAATTATCCCTGCCAAGGGGTCACTTGATTTAACATAGGTTTATATAGGGAACACATTAAAAATCCTCTTTTCTAGAACCACTAGGCCCAGTGCTTAGATATTTGGAATATAGTATTATGTAGTGGATCTGTATGAAGATTTTTTAAATTAGAACTCCCGGGTCAAAACTTGCCTTTTCTGCGATTGATATATATATATATATATATAATGCATTATAGCCAACGGTAGCCAGGTAAGCGATATATGGCTATCTTGACCCTCTTGTGAAATGACCTTGTTACCAAGATTAAAGCAATTGGCAAAGTGTATGTATGAAGTCTATATTTTACTGTATGCAGATGTAGTTTTTCTAATAGCTGATAATTAAACGTCTATTATTTAGAATACTTTAGTTAACAGCTCAACAATGTAAATCCTCGATAAGTTTCAACATTATTAACACTTCCTTTTGTATGTAAAGGTGCAATGTAGCCGCCAGACTACGACTGTTGGAAGTAACCAATATCAGAAACTTTATTGAAAAGTTTATGTAATACAGGAACTAATACAATTCTGCCAGCAGTGAAATTATCTGGACCACCAGACTTGTTTGTCTTCAGCTGTTTTATAGCCAAATTAAAATCTGTAGAATAGTGGAACCAGATAATTGTTAAAAACTTAATCATTACAATAGGATTTTTGAAAGCATTGCATAAACTGATTTTGATAAATCAGAGATGATGCTCAGATACCGGAATATCATAATAGCTTTGAATATATTGCAAATATCTAAGTTTTTAGGAAAACGATTTAGTCATAACATACAATTTGGTATAGAATTTATGGTAGCATACTTCTGCCACCACATAACCACATCATTATCATGTTGTATAACTAGTTATTACTTAATTATCATGATCAATATCTGATTAACGCTTTAATTTTTATGTTAACAGATACTTATGTCAACACAAAAAAGTGTATGTTACTGCCTACTACTGCCTACAGATTACCTACATAATGATAATATTTTAGATATCTTTTAAGTGGATAACGTGCTATGTAATTAGTTAGTCAGATAAGTATTGTGATATAACCTACTAAATAAGAAAACTATCTGCTCAGTGATCAACATGTTATGCGATTAGTTAATCAGATAATTAATGCGATAATCATCTGTCAAAAGACCACCAGACTACATTTAGTGATAGCATTATTTTTTTCACTGGTGTCCATTTTGTTTTGGACAAGTTACCTTACATGACGCAACAGTTTTGAAATTAATTTTACCTAAATATCTAAAGAATTAAACTTGATTTTTTTACCAGAGAAGTGTTGGCTATTAAACTGCTTAAATAGCGCGTTTACGCAAGTTGACCTATTTCAAAATCACCTTCCATTTGTATTTCAATACTTTAAGTTGTATAGGAACTTAACGTCTTCTCCAGTTTATTAACCTAATATTCTTTGAACGCCGGTAACGTAATAAACCGTATACGCGGGTAAAGACAGGTTTGGCCTTCCATAGAAGTGACAGTTACCGTATGGAACACGTTTTGTCTGTATGAATTTAAAGGCTATGCCGACAGCTCCTGAATGTTGAAAACTCAGACGTCCGAGGCAAATGCTGACACTTTAAGACAACCTTGAGAATGACCTTGGACACAATTTTACCAGCTTTGAAATTTTCATTTTACCAACGTTCGCGTACAGGCCCCTGTGGGATAGTGTTTTGAGCGCGTGCAAATATTTTTTCACAGACATAAAGCAGAAACTCAAACCTAGGTATATTGACATCTTATGAGAACGCTTAAAATTGACCTCTCGTTAGCAAAAAAGAAAAAAGAAAAAAAAGAAAAGAAGTCCATGCGCAGGTTAGCAGACAGGGTGACCCCTGCGCGTGACCTCTGTAGGTGGGCCAATGGAAATTTTACTTTCATGTTACAGCTCAATCTATTTGCTGACGTATACAACACGCGCAGTAAACCGAAAGTAGCATAACGTGATGTACAGTGTTTACAAAAACACATGCATGTCTGTCGAGTGTGTAACAAAATATGCCGGTGTGCAAAGGATATTGTTATCACTGGCTCGAACATGATCTAGTAAATAGTACTAAAATGTTAAGTTATTTTTATTATCATGTCACATGTATTTCCTCTACTATTATTTGCTGTTCGCAACAAAATTTTGTATATGTGTGCCTTATGGGCTTTTTTAAGCCTAATGGATTAACATGAAATAAAACTTCGAAACTTTATCAAAAGCAAGTATTTTAGTAGTGTAAATAATAAGGCACCAATTATCCTGTTTTGGCGTTGCCCGTCAGTCCGTCCGGAGTCATAACGAAAGAACCAATGGATAGAATTTCATTAAACTTAAAATAAGTATACGATTGCATAATGCCTCGGCACATGCGCAACCTTCGTCATTATTGGCTTAGTATCTCCAGAGTTACTGCCCTTGTTATTTTCTTCTATATTCAATATGAACATATTAAAATTCTTTTTATCTGAAACTGGTTATCGAAATTAGATTTGAAATTGGCTCAAATAATTTAATGATCAGTCTTTCTAATATTCACACCCTACCCTTCGATTTCTTATTTGGAAATTAGGCCCTTAAGGGGGTGTAGCATTTTTCTTTAATATTCTATATAGAAACTTAAGAATTTTTGTTTTCTTAAACTTGTATAGTCATGATTTAATTTGACTTACAGCAATGGAGTTCTGTGTGACTGTAAGATGGAGCAAAAAATAAAATACCCATCAGAGACTAGTCCCCAATGGGGTGGTGAAACTTTCTGAAAAGGCTTGTCAGAATTTGATTTTGTATGGCACAACTAATCAATTTTGTATTCTCTAACAATGGATAATTTAGAAACTGGATTTTTAAAAGAAATGAGGCCCTGAAGGGGATATAGTGCTTTTCTTACACAACTATTTTCTATAGAAACTTAATGATTCTTATTGTCCGAAAGTAGTAGTACTTACAAGAACTAAGTTTTTTTGTGATTGTATCCTAAATTCTATCTATTTTAATGGCCTCGTAGTTCTTTCTTAACTGTGTCTTAAAATATGTATTGTGATTGTGCTGCTCTCGCCCCTCGTTGCGTGCACATAAGATCTCGACAGCTACTTCGGTTTTGTAACTGTCGGGGCCCTTAGAAGTATGCCTGAACCACAGACGAAGAACCACCTGGGCTGCCTGGAAACACCTCGCATGCCGGTGACGACTGCCGGGTACTTGGAGCTCATAAGCCCTCTCAACCGCACTATGCTAGTGTAACTGTCGGGGCCTTGGCGAGCTACGAGGGGAGTGGTACTAAGAAAGATGCCTTTAGACTTTTGGTCTAGGTAGACGGATCTGTATCATTGTTACTATTATGATTTAGTCATATTTTCATTTCTCTTGCTTTTTTCAACTACATTGACATAAAATATTTATTTTATGCAAAATAAGAAGTGGAGAAATCCAGGAGAAAATAAATATATTGTCTAACAAACTCATAAAAAATGAAAATTTAACTGAGAGTGCCCGAAGCTATAACACGGTCATGTGATTCAAATGGTGTAATCGACGTTTTAAGAAAGCTTATAACAAAACATGATATCTTTGATAGATTCATTTGTTTCGTACAAAACTCCCAAACACATGACTCGAAATTTATCTGATATCAGTGAAACTCTCATGCAATGAAGCTAGCGTTACTCCGTATGAAATATAGTGCCGGCTACCTAGACCAAAAATAACCAATAAGTGGTTCTTACCGTTATGCCTGGTACAGATTTTAAGTTGGTTACAGCTGTGTTAAGAGAAGAGGTACAACAACTGTCACCCCCAAGTATGACAAGGACATAGTCTGGCACCATATCTCTGTTTGCCGCGGCGTCAAAATACGTTTTTGCCCTGTCTAGAGCTCGATCTGTTCTTCTAGTTCCACTTCCAATTTGACTAAGTTGAAAAGGAAAAAAGGATTGAAGCAACTAACCATTGTGGTAAAATGTCACAATAATTGTTATAGAACAAAAAGAAGAAACTTAAAATAACAATAAACATAAAATTGACAATACTCCATTGCATTATACTTGCAACTATCCAAATTTGGGAATGTTTTGTCGACCTCAGTTTTAATTGTGGTTGTCATTTTATAATTGTGGAATGACAATAACACAAGCTGTGCAAGCAGACAATCAAACTTTCAGTTACTCACTCTTAACCACTGGACTATCAAGCTATTATGTGATGATTTCGTGTAATGCTGTTTTTCAGTATGTTCGGTTTCGTTCATGTGGCTTGCCAAACTTTTTAATACGGTTATATTTAGTGCTAAACGTCTCGCTTTACTAATAGGATAAAATTTATGGCAAATTGCTTAACATCTTCATAGATTACACGTTTATTCAAAGAAAAATTGTTTCGAAAATTCAAGATTAAAGTTATGATATATCAGTTGCACTGCACTCTAGACATGGAAATATATATATTCAAACAAAATATACTTGGAGAACCACATTGTAAGCTAATCAACAGTATTCGAACACATTAAAGTAAAATTACACATGAAATTCGTTTTCTCTACATTTATCATGTATTTAAGGAAGTTTTAAGACGTCACCGTTGCGACTTTTGGTGTGTACACAAGGTTTTTTAATTATTTTGCATGGCGAAGAAATTTTCGAGCCCATGAGAAACAGCTTTGAACATCGTGCTATGACAAGGTTAAAATAGAGGCCCATTTCTATAAAGAATTATACCACAATAGTAATTTGCAATTACAGTTTTCGTCAGTTTCCTTTAAGCAAAGAGAACAAAATTGGTAATGATTTACAGCGAGACGGTAAATTGTAAAATAACTCACTTGTTTGCGGTGATTTCAACGGTTACTTCGAGGTTATTTGATTTATCGTTCAAATCAAACGAATTGCCATTTTGAACTGTATTCGTGTAATCAACAAGTCCGATCTGTACAGCACTCGGAGACACAGTAAATGTATTGACAAATGTAAGTGCAAAGCTTTTTATTGCAGTATAATCTGCACTGCTGCTTCCTGCGTTGTCTGTGATAACCACGATGTCCGCTCTAATATCATCACAATCTGTGAAACAACATTTAATTAGTTACATTTTTACCAAAAAATTATACAAACATCGCCATTACTACAAATACTTCGCTTTTTAATTTAAACGGCTCGAGACATATACATCCGATATGTATACAACCCGATTAACCAATCGGAAAGCGAGAATGTAAGCTGCAGTATATATATAGTCTTAAAGTTTAAAACCATTAAAATTTAGGTCAATCACACTTAGATCTCATTGGTCACCGTGATTGGCCTACTCTTTGGTAACCAATCAAATTCAACCTTTGGCTATACTAGCTGGAAATTGCAGTCAGGTAAATTTCTCCTATTTCTGGCTTCAAAATTTTGTTTTTTAGGCATGACGGGAGACATGCCGGGGTCTCATCCAGATATTAAGCTAACATAAGTGCTCTTTTGGACGGATCTTGATAAAATTCTCATCAAATCAAATCAAATCAAAACCATTAAAATGTCGGAAAAGGCAATATACAATATACAATGAATTAAATAAAAATGACTTGATATGGCTTTAAAATAACGATTTAATTAACAAAATTAACTGTGCTACGCGTTTCATACAATTGTGTCATTGTCCGGACAAAAATTAACCTGATCCTTACCTTTATGTCTGATGTTATTCAATGATAGCACTGAATAAATCAATTTTCGTGAGCAAATCGTGCATTAGCGGTACCTCGAAGGTTTACAATTTGTTTTGTACTGTTGATAAAAGACTAGAGATTTATTATCAGCCGTAGGTAAGTGGTATTAAAGTGCAGGATCCTTGACTTGAAAGATGATGGATCGAATCACAACTGAAGAAAGCACGAGCACCACGAGGTTTTGTTTTGTTTTTGAAAAAGTTTAAATATGTATTTATTTTTTTAACAGAACATATAGTTTATTTTGACTTGAGCACATTACTCATCGTCATAACATACATGTTACGTACATGTAAAGAGCAATGCATGCGTTAAGAAGTAATAAACATATCAGAAAATGTAAACTATCAAAAAGAATAATACTGTCAAGAAACGTTTAAATAGTTTCTTGAATAAACAAGTCATATATTTGTAAAAGTTTGAGAGTGTCAGTCAGACAGTAGTTACCTAATTATCATAGAACATAATTATATTTACAGTATATTCTTGCCTACTATATATTATAAAGTCCGATGCGTTTTTCGCTATTAAAATCCAGTGTTAGTAGTTGCAGAATATAAACTACTGTTATTGATCTATTGGACTGACAGTGGATAATCAAACAAAATCCTACAAACTATGAGATCTAATTTGTGTGAAGGAAAGTTTAAAGTTTTCAAAGTTTATTTTCAAACAAAGCTATGAGTCCCACAAACTATGGGCTGCATCAGCACAACATACATACATATACAGTCGACATTGTGTTAAGCGACCACCCAAGGGACCTTCAACATCCGGTCTCTTAATAGAGTGGTCTCTTAATTGAATTTGTGATATTTCTCTAGACAGACATTTTTTGAACTGTTAATAAAATACATGTATATATACAATGTATGTTTGTTTGTTGTATTTTGTTCCTGTATGGCATCTTGTATTAAACAGAGCTGTCCATAAGACAGCAAGCTCGACTATTGTGGGTGTTTGCTAATAAAACAACTTTTATCAGTATAATAGCAAAATAAAATTCTGCTAACTATTAAGGATAAACTAGGAAAGTTGTCTCATTAAAAAAGTCAAAATCTATCACTATATATTTAATTTTTGGTAAATTAATTGTTTGATACAAAATGTACCCCTGAACAATATTGCTATGTTTGATATAACTACCATAAGTGGTTACTGAGATATGTGCATGATAGTACCTTGCATGCAAAACTTTAACCAAATTTTCAAAGTCAAACAAGGGCCATAATTTGCACTAAATTTAAACAAGAGTTATCCGTCTTGACTGTGTGACACCCCTTTAAGACATTAACAAGTTTCAAGTCAATATCACAAGTGGTTACTGAGATATGTGCATGATAGTATATAGCAGGGAAAACTTTAACCAAATTTTCAAAGTCAAACAAGGGCCATAATTTGTATCAAATTTATACAAGAGTTATCTGACTTGACTGTGTGACACCCCCTTAAGGCATTAACAAAGTTCAAGTCAATATCATAAGTGGTTACTGAGATATGTGCATGATAGTACCTAGCAGGCAAAACTTTAACCAAATTTTCAGTCAAACAAGGGCCATATTTGTACTAAATTTAAACAAGAGTTATCTGACTTGACTGTGTGACACCCCTTAAGACAGTAACAAAGTTCAAGTCAATATCATAAGTGGTTACTGAGATATGTGCATGATAGTACCTAGCAGGCAAAACTTTAACCAAATTTTCAAAGTCAAACAAGGGCCATAATTTGCACTACATTTATACAGGAGTTATCTGTCTTGACTGTGTGACACCCCTAAAGACATTTACAAAGTTTCAAGTCAATATCACAAATGGTTACTGAGATATGCGCATGATAGTACCTAGCAGGCAAAACTTTAACCAAATTTAGTACCTAGCAGGCAAAACTTTAACCAAATTTTCAAAGTCAAACAAGGGTCATAATGTGTACTTAATTTATACAAGAGTTATCTGACTTGACTGTGTGACACCCCTAGAGACATTAACGAAGTTTCAAGTCAATAGCATAAGTGGTTACCGAAATATGTGCATGATAGTACCTAGCAGGGAAAACTTTAACCAAATTTTCAAAGTCAAACAAGGGCCATAATTTGTACTAAATTTATAAAAGAGTTATCTGACTTGATTGTAAGACACCCCTAAAGACATGAACAAAGTTTCAAGTCAATACCATAAGTGGTTACTGAGATATGTGCATGATAGTACTTAGCAGGCAAAACTTTAACCAAAGAAGCAACGCCGACGCCGACGCCGACGCCGACGCCGACGCCGACGCCGACGCACAAGTGACTGTAATAGCTCTCCATATTCTCCGAATAGTCGAGCTAATAACAAAATTATTCTAAAAGAATTTTTTTTTGTACATGTACATATTTTTAGAAAGCAAGTCATCATCAATCATCATTATAGTCATCATTTCCAATTATGTCTTTAACGAGGTCAAATACAAACTTCTGCCTCAATTTAAACCGAAAGTAAAACCGAAAATGCGGTTGACTCTAATTTACTGACGAATATTTGAATCAAAATCAACATTAAACGTTAACATAAACTGTTCATTTGAAGTGCTATAAATGAAATTTCTATGAAAACTAAAGGACAGTTTGCTTATTTGAGATAACAACATAATTCTACAGTTCATAAAAAGCATAAGGTCACAATACAAAACACAATATGATACCCTTATTGCATTGATTTTTATAATAATAAGTACTGGTAGAGACGTTCTACTCCATATAATTACTATACGCGGAGTCGTTCTGATTGGTGACGTGGAAATTGCGACAAAAAACGTAATAAGCGCAAAATTCAAACGACGTTTTAATTATCGCTTTAGACACCTGGCGTTGAAAAGGGAAACTATTTAGGATTTTGATATTGCGACCGTATATACGGTTTTAATGGTAGCAAACAGTAACAGCCCGGCTAACGCCGTCGCCGTTAAAAATATTTGCGACCATTAAAAACCGTATATACAGTCGCAAATATCAAAATTACAAAACAGTTATTCCTATAGTATCACGCCTTTCAAACGCTTTGATACAAAATATTGCCAACTTTCGCAATACTGATTTTCTATCTGAATTTAACAATTGTATGAATTTATAAACACTAGGGTTATAAACACTAGGGTTAATTGTAAAGTACCTTGAAATCTATATACTTCTAAAATCACTATACATAGGGAATATCAGTATAAAATGAAATTCATCTTCGGTATCATTGGTCGTACATAATGTACATTTTCTTTGACTTCTTTCAATACCCCTGTGTCTTCTTGATTCAATTTGTAATTTGTGAGAACTAAGAATTATTCTAGCTAAAACAATTCTGTGATTTACATTATCTAATAAGCTGAGATAAATTTATTTTTCAAAACATACTTTCATTTCTTTATACAACTGTTACTTATATTAGAAATAAAAAATAACATAAAATAATTTATCATACGCTACCAACTGAGCAGTCGACCCAATCGATATCATCAATCGGTCTGAGCGATACTTAACAATTGTTGTATCAGGTAAGCGCAAACTTGCATTAAGTGACACAAATGAGTAAATCCTGTTAAAATATTCTGTAATTCAAACATTTACTTAACTCATTTACGGAACTGTGCCAGTTTTGAACAAATTGATCATTTAAAGTTTGCGATCATTTTTATCCCGCACTTGGCGGGGGGATGACCAGGTCTAACATGGCTCTTGTTATTACTTAAACCAAGTTTACGCGCACTATATGCCAATCCCTCTGTACATATAGCTAACCACGTGCATATCTTTTAACTTATAGCCGAAGATAAATATAGAAAATATACCGACAGTAAAATTATGCTAATAGAGGTCTGGAGGATTAGGTTTATTTGTAGAGTGATAGCATACCCGATAAAATCCGGATTATTTACCCGCCTTTTCAGGAAATTTACTTCCTTAAACCTACATAGATTTATTTGTTCAAAGAAAAATAACAAACACATTTGATTTCAATATAGTGTATATTGTAGTGAGCACTTGGGTAAGCTTACAATGTTTCTAAGTCTGACAATGTTCATCATATCCATTTCATTTACATACAAAAATCAAATACTGGCATAATATAAATCATATTACAACAGAACATTAAACATATCTGAAACATGTCAGTTCAATATATCATTGGAGCCATTTTTCACCTCACATCAATGTGAGCATATGTCATATTAACTACACTTCTTGCAAAGAAGAAGACAAATTCCGAGACTCATGATTATATTATGACGACATTGCATTAATACGCAAATGTATAAACAGTGCACTGAACTCAATCCGTATGCACTACTATTCATATACATGTACATGTAACGTAATATTGAAACAAAATAGTTTATAGGTATCAGTAACCAAAATATATTCAAGCAACTCGTGCATGTATGTACTATTATGCATATAATGTAATATTGGAACTCAATGACTATGTAATAGTTTATAGGCATCGGTGACCCGAAATATCGTTTAGCTATGAATGAATATGTGCCTGAAATGTCCATCAACGAGACCTCTAGCTGCACAGGTAAAACCAGAAATAAAACTCTTGATGAGAAATGCTCTGGAACCCTGTACCCGCGGCTGGCTTGGATTTTATCTCCGGACAAGAAACGACGGGATGTTCTCGTTTCATGGCACTTACAAAAATAACCATGTTTTACTTAATGGCTTTAAATTAAATAGCACATATAACATTTCCAAAAATGAATCGCAAGAAGTGCTATACTGTACAACAAAGTATGCTTAATAAATAAATCATTTGCAAATTTACGTTTTAATTAATTAATTAATGTGCATAACACATTTACAATAACACATTTACAAGTGAACAACTGACTTATATATTATACCACAATAAATAAATAGCATTGAATTTGAAGTTACAAAGAGAGAATCACTATAACTGATTTGTAATGCAATTACTCCCTTACAAAATATCTCACTATACGCTTGGCTAAACCGGCTAAACCAATTTATAATACAGTGTCCGTGAGGACAAATGTACTCTGCTTCGCGATTTGCCTCAGACTACTAATAGTCTTTATAAACTTGTATATTCTGAATAGTACTTTGCCCGATCTTAAACTTAAAAATAATGTCTGTAAGCATTGATGCCCAAAGCTGAATGACCATACAATTCAAATCATTCAACACGTTGACTCGCATAACTCGCGTTACTATGAATACCAACAAAACAAGATTTTGATTGTTCTATACACCTATTCAAGGAAATCATTTCCCGCCTAATTCGCTTCGCTTAACCGGCGGAAAATATATATTTAATTTTTAAAGATCTTTCATTTGCTAAGTAACTACTTGCTCTCTGCCGTAAGTCCTACTGATCAGTTCCATTTGTTGGGTTTTCATTGTAATAAGACCATGGACGCATGGTATTGAGGTAAGTTTTGTCACTCATTTGATCGTTTATATACGCTCGGGGGGGGCACATGGCTAGCTTTCGTGGCGACTTGGTGCGATTGCGAGTAGAACACACAGGGGTTGTAGACGGCTAGATATATCAGAGACAGAGCTATTCCTGCTGATAGAAGCACGTGAATGTTTATTTTCTCCACTCGGCTGAATGTTGCCCCGTGCACGAGAAACACGTTAAGCAAACGACTTCAGATTATTTGTATCAACCATACCGTAACTATATGTGTAATGCGGTTCATCTGCATAACAAAGTCCCACCTAGGAAAAGCATCATATATTACACGGCCATGTTGGCTGGATACACTAAGGAAACTTTCTCGTCTGAAATTTCCTCGCGCATGTTCTTGTACTTACACCAAATGTTCTTCCTGGTATTCACCTTCACTATTTCCTGGGGGTAATCCCGATTTATATGTAATACAGTACCTTTTAGCTTATAAACAATTGAGACTATAGTCACAGTATCCTGGCGATCCTTGAAAACAACGATAATTGGCCGCGACGACCATCTACCGTTCACGCATCGGACACCCCCACAGCTTGGCCTTAGGTGGTATTTTATATTGTATTTTTCGGACGCGTAGTAACCAGTTAGCTGTAATGCTGACCACCGTACACCCTCTAACTCAAAACCTTAAGTGGAATAAGTCACCACGGGATGAAATAAATGTTCAATCGCTCTATCATAAAAGCGTTCTAAATATATAGGTGCTGTTTAAGTAAAAACTGAATTTTAATTAAACAATTTTCATTTTTTGCCTCATTGAATTTGCCGAAAAAAGATTGTTCCGGTGATTTAAATTCAAACAATTACAATCGAGTCTCATGTTCATTCGTGCAGTTTTTGATTTTCTCAACTGTGTTGCATAATTTTAAACACTGGTCAAGTTTTTGTTCGATAGTGTCCATTATTTGCTAAATTGCGTGCAACCCACTGTACCTGGCAGATAATTTGTCATCCAAGTTTAGATTTTGATAGACTTACAAATTCACCACTCTTACCTCCTGAGCATATTCTATATAAATTTGTTTTACAAAATACATGGTCGTCTGACATGTAAATATATGTTATCAAATGAGTGATTTGATATTGGCGCTGTCATTTGTACAAGGGCATTCGTAATGGCCCGAGCCCGTAGGACGAGGGCAATGCAAATGCCAGAGGACAAACATCAGGGTCAATATCAAATCACTCATTTAATAACAATTTTATTAAATAAGTAATAAAACTAAAAATGATTAATTCTATATTGACTAGCATCTTCATTGTCAGTAAAGAAAATTGTCAAATGCAGATCTGTAAATTAAGATACCTCAAATTATTCATTTTTTGAAATAAACATATTGATGTGGGTATTCAATTTCTTAGTTGGGGTATTTCTATCCGTCTAAATGGGTTTTCAGGAAGAATTTGATTAATAAGTTGATTTTCATTACTGCCATTCAATCTTCTATGCTTCAATGCTGATTTCAACATTTTCAAGATGACGGCCATTTTTGTTTTTGAGAAAGTTAGCATCTGAACGTATCAGCCAATCTGAATGCTTAGATTTCTCAACAGCCAATCATTCGACAGCAATCTTTTATTGGACCGGTCAAATAAGTGATATTTGCCCATATCTTTTAATTGACCCTGTCTTTCAATTTTAAGATATCTCTTCCTATTTTATACCGTCGGGTAGTTAATGAATATTAGAGCCAATAAACGATAGTTATTTAATAAAAAAAACCCTGGCTTATATTCCCCAGCAGATGCAAATATTTTAATGGTCTGATAATTTATAAATCCCTTCATAACTTGCATTTGACGCCTACATATATATATAAGTGATCTCATTGTATTCTCAAATAATACAGACTATGAATTACGGTCAAACTCCATGAAGGATATTATGGAGTGGAATATCAGCCAAAATTCTATGAACCTATATGGCATGCTTAGTCATAAGGTTTACATGCTGATTTGTCTAAGAGTCCAAAGAACGGCCATACATTTGAAAATAAGATACACAGGAAGACGATTACATGAAAGATTGATCTTATATTTGGTACATTTAAGACATTCCGAACATGTGGAAATAAAATGAATGAAAGTACTAAGTAGCACTGAAGTAACATAGCCTGCTAAATGTGTGCAAGATGTAGTAAACAAGACCAATACGTCTGCAACGTTCATAAGTAAGCAAGTCATATAGATGCATTAGAATTGTCATAAAGATGCATAACGTTTTGGCGGATTATACATACGAAGGGGAATCTCCGCCAAAACTCTATAATATGTGCAAAAACCTTAATATTAAATCATGAATAAGTATCAAAAGCATGTCATATATATGGATATTCCGCACGTATATCATATCCGCCAAAAAATTATTCGGAACATGAAAATTTTCCAGTAGGTTAAGAGAAAATATGGTGCGGACACGAAAACTATCAGACTGACCGGCCGACCCGTGAACCAACCGATCATCAAGCTGACTCCTATATACCACTCCCCCCAAACTTTGTGTGCGTGTAATCACATAAGGTGCTCAAGGAAGACTTAATGCGAGTGACACTTCATCAGCTGTACTTGAGAGATTAAAGACAAGTGGATACTATGAGAATCCTGACTTGACGATAACGCATAGCGATAAATTTTTGCATGCAACATTTCATAATATCGTATACCTGTCATAAACACTTAATCCTGATTGGTCGATAGAGTCCGCAAAAGTATGTGTAGACCTGGAAAATGATGTGTAGACCTGCACGGATTTCAAGACGTACGTCATTTCTGTTATATTTTCGCATAATTTTCACTACTTTTTATGAGGTATACGATATAATACTTTTAGACAAATGTTTCGGTCAATATATAGTTTTGCGGATCTGTGAAAAATGATATAGACCTCGGACTTTGTCCTCGGTCAATATCCGCAATAGTATATATATAGACATCAACATTAGTCTATAATTGTATAACATATCATGTATATCATAATTCAGAGTTACGACAAGACCTTCATTAAGCACATTATACTTCAACTGTTTTTATGTGCATTTTGTATTTACACTAATATATAATTTACTTACCTTCACAGCAGTCATCGTCGAGTGCTGCAACACATTCACTACACGCACAAATATTTGAAACACATTGCTCATCACTAGTACATGTCCCATTATTTGGTATTTCTTTAAAACAATTAGATAATCATACGTTATTATTTTACCACTTCGTACAACATCTTGAAAAATTCTTTCAATAAGTATGTGTATTTCAGTTTTATTTAGAAAGAGAGATTTTTCATATTTTTTTTACATTTCTAAGATATTTGAAAAAAAACAAGAGCTGTCCCTCACAAGTGACGAATGCCCCCGAAAGAGTTGTCTCACAGTCTGTGTCCTCTCCATGTGCTCAATAATTGTGGTATGTAATTTTAAAATCCTTCCATGCATGACAGAGTTACCATGCATACAGTATTCCATTACTTTTAAACACTAAGTGTGACCTTGACCTTTGAGGTAGAGACATGGTTCTTGCACACAACACATTGTCTTGATGTGCTGAACATTTGTGCCAAGTTATTTTAAAATCAATCAATGCATGACAAAGTTACAGTCCAGTCAAAAATGTATGCATATATACAGGATTCCATTACCTATAAGCTCTAAGTGTGACCTTGACCTTTGAGGTAGGGACAGGGGTCTTGCACGCTACACATCGGCTTGATGTGCTGAACATTTGTGCCAAGTTATTTTTAAATCAATCATTGTATGACAAAGTAACAGTCCGGACACGAATGTGTGTATATATACAGGATTCCATTACCTTCAAATTCTAAGTGATACCTTGACCTTTGAGGTAGGGACGTGGGTTTTGCACACGACACGTCGCCTTGATGTGCTTGACATGTGTGCCAAGTTATTTTAAAATCCTTTAATGCATGACAAAGTTACAGTCCGGACACGAATGTGTGCATATATAGAGGATTCCATTACCTTCAAACTCTAAGTGTGACCTTGACCTTTGGGGTAGGGACGTGGGTCTTGCACGCGACACGTCGTCTTGTTGTGCTAGACATTTGTGCCAAGTTATTTTAAAATCCTTCAATGCATGACAAAGTTACAGTCCGGACACGAATGTGTGCATATATAGAGGATTCCATTATCTTCAAATTCTAAGTGATACCTTGACCTTTGAGGTAGAGACGTGGGTCTTGCACGCGACACGTCGTCTTGATGTGCTAGACATTTGTGCCAAGTAATTTTAAAATCCTTCAATTTATTACAAAGTTACAGTCCGGACACGAATGTGTAAGTGGGGATGCACAGACGGACGCACACCCATACGAAGGTGTTATTAGGTGGAATTTCCATTGTTCTCGAACAATAGAGTGACCACTTAAGTAACAAAAGAATGACCACTTAAGGGACAAAAGACGGAATGAAGACAATAGATTTCTATTTTTTTAGGCCAGACCTCCTACCACCCAAGGTACCCATCATGCGTGCGGACGGACGGACGGACAATGTGATTTTATATGCCACCCTTCGGGAGCATAAAAATCAATGAGAAATGATAATGTAAGGCAGTTTTAATATGGTAAAGTATATATTTTCATACTGCCATGGATAAATATATATGTCGGTATATAAATGATTGTCTTTTTTGTAAATCGCAAACGTTCTAGAATATGCTTTAAAACGGCTACACTATTTAGTTGGAGGATTTTGTTCCTTGTATTTTGTTTGATTTTCAGCATTATTGTGACAATTTTCAAAGATACGTATTAAAAATGCTGATAGTTTACAATAAATATTTCTGTTTTACTGTAAGTGCTAGTGTATAACTATTCTGAGATATAATTAAATTCAAGAGAAAATTTCTTCTGTCAAAAGTCCTTGAACTTAAAATGTAGACAGTTTGCAGGAAAATGGATTGTTTTGATTTAGAAGTAAAGGTCGTGGTAATAAGGTGGTTCCCATTAGCTAAAGGAAAATGTTTTGCCCACTGTTTTCAAGCTAAGCTAGCATTCACTAAATGACCCTTGTAGAATAGTCAATTAAATTGGGTCATAATAAAAGATTCAGTTTAAGTACAGACTGTTCAAGACAACAACAAGCCCTTTACCCTGCCAGTTTCAATTATTCTGCCATTCTGCTATTTGCTGATGTTGATCAGTAGTGCGTGCTTCCATGCCAATAAATAATCAGTTGGCATTTCTTGAACCATTGATAACATTATTCACTACTGAATGTTTGATAAGTCTAATTTCGAAACGTATCAGGGTAAAACTTAGGGTCTTGTTTGCATCTTCAGTCGTCTGAAGTGTCACTGTGAGATAGCTGACTCTGAAATTATGAATACCAGAGAGGAGAAGTTCTTTATGGCATATTATGAAGCTCTCATTTTTGTCGAGTACTAATTTTCGTCCGTGGGTCGATCAACGATTTTAATAAAATCTAGTTTTGGGTCACAGTCAAAAGTTCTCTTTGACATGTCAATGTGACTTTGAAAGATTAAACCTAATAAGTCCAAATAATAAAATGCAGACTTTCATAAAATTATATTATTCTATCTATCAAGTTCTATCAAAATCCAGCAAGGGCTAAAAGAGAAGTAGAGCAGACAATTAATCATATTAACATGCCCATGTGACCTTGACTTTTCATGCAGTGATTCCACTCAATTCTACTCTGTGCATATATTACCTGTAAGGCTTTAGCAAAATCCACAGAGTTGTTAAGGAGAAGAATTGCAGACAAATTAAAAAGAACAGAAGGATGGACGGTCAGACCTGGCTCCCGTGGATCGACCGGAACATTTAGCAGTCTAATGATGGTGGACGGTCAGACTAACGAAATGGACGTTGTGAGGTTATATATGTCTATAACACTGCAAAACTCTTACTTTGTTGACATATGCCACAGTTGTCCAAGTAAAAATTTGTATCACATTGGCATATGGAATTCAAACATGTTTGGTTTCCAAGGCAATCGCCGTCGCCATTGCATGGTCCACAAATAAGAGAATCTGAAAAAAGTCATGTTGGATATCATATGAAATCATATTTTATAAGGTAAGCTAGGAAGAAGATTAAAGTCGTATTTAGGTGTCCTTTAGGACAACTAATACTAGAGTTTTAAGGTTCACTTTCTGATTATGTTACCACTAGTAATTACACTGTTCTTAAATCTCAAGACACAAAATAGTTCAAGAGTCAGAATAAAGCATTTTAGAATGCACGTATATAGCTGAAAGCACTTCATGCTATTCAAATAGTTCATGCTCAAATCTATATACTCATATATCATAGTTCATGCTCAAATCTATATACTCATATATCATAAAGAATTATCTCCGTCATATGTTAATTTATTTTCTGCACAGAGTATGATCGACAACAGATTATCTTATTTATGCTATAAGCAGGCCCCCTTCGAAGATTATCCGCCATTGAAGAAAATAGTACTGACTAAAGTCTTCATATAAAAAAGTACCAAGAAATAGTTCGTTGAGCAAATAACAAATTTGTAGGCCTTTCTGGAAACATTCTTTAAAACACTGGCAAAATCAACCTCTACACATCTGTGGTCGAGAAATCCGCCGATACCCTTTGAACGGCCATAACGTAATAAACCGTATACGCGGGTTCAGACAGGTTTGGCCTTCCATAGAAGTGACAGTTACCGTATTGAACACGTTTTGCCTGTATGAATTTAAAGGCTATGCCGACAGCTCCTGAATGTTGAAATCTCGGACGTCTGAGGCAAATGCTGACACTTTAAGACAACTTTGAAAATGACCTTGGACACAATTTTACCAGGTTTGAAATTTTTCAATTTACCAACGTTCGCGTATAGGCCCCTTTGGGATAGTGTTTTGAGCGCGTGCAAATATTTTTTCATAGACATAAAGCAGACATGTTGTACTCAAACCTAGGTATATTGACATCTTATGAGAACGCTTTAAATCGACCTCTCGTTAGCAAATAAAAAAAAAAAGACCAGACAGGGTGACCCCTGCGCGTGACCTCTGTAGGTGGGCTAATGGAAATTTTACTTTCATGTTACAGCGCAATCTATTTGCTGACGTATATTACACGCGCAGTAAACCGAAAGTAGCATAACGTGATGTACAGTGTTTACAAAAACACATGCATGTCTGTCGAGTGTGTAACAAAATATGCCGGCTGTGCAAAGGATACATACCGCACCCCGATCCGTATACCGGATTTTTGCGTAAATGCTAAAACTTAAAAAAATTAAGATTCGGTGATACAGCAGTGCAGTGTTGATTGCCATTTCGAAGAAATGCAGGAACTGATAATTACACAGATCAATGCGTAGAGATATTGGTAGACAGGTTACAATTTACACATAAAACCGGTACACGGATCGGGTCCGGTATATATTGGCGGACTCTCGACCACAGGTGTGTAGAGGTTGATTTTGCCAGTGTTTTAAAGAATATTTCCAGAAAGGCGAAGAGGCGGGTAAAGTCATTGGTATTGATGTTTAGAGGAATGAATGCCCTTTAAATTGACACCTGCCACTTAGGGGGTTGTTGTGTTTATGTAAAGAAACTACCGGAAAATCAGCCGACGGTTATACTTTTTGACATGTAAACATTATCTTTTACACACACCTCGGATTTTTTTTTTTTTTTTTTTGAAAACGACTTTCGTGTGTGTCATGGTTATTGAGTTGATGATAATATATTTAAGTCATGTAAAACTTGGACTTTTGGCCATTTTTTTATGAGCAAGAGTTTTTGAGACCAAGCTGACACGCTCACCTGGGACAGATCCCCAGGTGTCTGTGGTATCAACTTTATTACCGAAATCTACCGGAATCGACTTTCTTACCAAAATCTACAAAAATTGGTTTCCGATTAACGGAATCTACTTCTTAAAGTCGTTTTATAGGCTTCATTGTATTATATACATTTTTGTACATATAAATATGATAGAATATATGATATCTGACGCGTATGCAAAGTTTTTAAAAATAATATCATGCAAAAAAAGAAGACATTTTCCAAATGTTTATAAGCTTACAGGTGCATGAAACAATCTTGTAGCAATTTCCCTACCCTGTTACCTAGAAATACCAAACAGCTTAACAAGACATATGTACCCCCTTAGTCTCCGCCAAACCCATGCAAACTCGGACTTCTTTAAGTACTCGTTTTCCCCCCCATACCACAGTCCTTTGGAATAGGTTACCCTCGCATATTGCGATCCTGCCTGATCTTGAATCATTTAAGCAGACAGTGGCCCAGCTCAGTTATTAATCTTACAACAGTTGTTTTAAACCTTTTATTCTTAACTTGCAGTTATCTTATTTTATCGTTTATTAACACCCGGCGTGTACCCTGCCCATAATACTCGTGAGAGGTGTGTGGCAGTATGACAAGACAGATAGATTGTTCGCCCTTGTTTCATATGTAAATGATTTTCAAGCTAATAATCGCGCCATAGTTAAGCTACACGACACTTGTGTATCAATTAATATGTTGTCTTATGGTATGGTACGTAGTGTTAAAGATCCAGATTAGACCAAAATGTTTGAAAATATGTGTCCTATTGCTAATATTACCATATCAAAACTTATAAACCTTCAATATTCAGACAAAAATAATTCAAATAGTCAGACAAAAAATGTAGTTGCTTTGGCAACAGAAATATTAAAAAACACATACAACAAGTGTTAAAAGTAGCATCTTGAGCTATGACATGTCGACAGAGACGGAAAATGACATCATTTTACTTTTTTGTGAGACTAAAACGTGATTGCTGTGGCAAAAGAAATAGTAAATTAAATGTATTTGTATTTTTAGTACGGATCATAACTCGTTAAACATGGAATGGAATATATTCAAACTGCTTACAAAGATATAAGGCATTAACGAGAGAATGTACTGGGTGTTGAATTACCTCCCTTTATTTTCCACTTAGTACAACTGCAAAAGTGAAGGGAATTTATTCAAACTGCGTAGAAGATAGAGGATATTGAATTTGGATTTGTGATATCAAAGAACTATAACAGTTACTTGCTAATTTTTTTACAATTATCTTCGTTTATATAAAATGATCTTACCTTCAAATATGATACATGTACTACATTTTCAATTATCTCCGTTTCTTAACTTTTATTGTTAAGGTTAAAATTCTAAGAGATAAGTTATATTGATAACGACACGTATAGCAGATAACATATCAGCCTTTACCTATTGAACACAGAGTGGTCTCCCTTAGTGTCAGTACTTAAAATGGCAATGCTTATATTTAGTGACGATTATATATGGTGGCGTTTAGAATTAGCGCATTTGAAGTTGACCGCCAATATAGTGAAACTTAAACCACTGCCAATTAATCAACGTATACAGTAATTTGTTTTACCCTCTAGCATTCATATTTCTAAAACAATCGTACTCAAACTCGGTACGTGCAATATATATTTTGTACTCAGGTTTGCAGTATAGGATATTGCCCTCTTGGTACCGTTTCCGTTCTGTAAACAGACGAGAAATGGTCACCATATTGTAAAACGGACACCTCCAGTGCCTTCAGCACTAGGATTTTCTAATGTCTTTAAAATCGTTATTTGCCGCGGATTGTTATTTTAAACTGCTCATTCTATATTTAACAAATTATCTATCTCACGGTTTTCTGACAGCATTTAGCATAAGTTGTACGTGTATATAAAGGGTGGCGCGCTTGTTGAGTGACAAAACGCTCTGGGCTACCAATCCAGAGGTCGCCGGTTCGAATGCCGACCGGGGCACTGGAAATATCAGAAACACTTTTTAGAGTTTCCCATTCATATAGACGCATTGGAAAGAAGCACAGGGGTGATCTCGCGTGTATCGGTGCTTTACACCGGGTGTAAAATTTACCAAAGGTTATATTCGTAAACAGCCAAGACTTATTTGCGAATATAACATTTGCGAAAGGAAACCTCCCTATTTATGAAATATATATGATTTTATTCTTTCATGACATTTTTGAATTAGTGAAGTGCTGAATCATCGTTTCTCTATCCAATTTCATAGTATATGCACTTACAACATAAGTTGTCAAATTGTACTTCACCATCCGGGCACTCACACCTGCCAGTAGGACCACATACAAGGCCGTTAGCAAGACAGGAAACCGTGGAATTGTCACAAGCATCATCGAGCTGAGTCCCCACTGTAAAAGACATCATTATTTGTATAAATAATCTTATCTTGTATATATAGAATATGCTAATGGATTTACGTTATACAAATATATGACAGTTATATTTCCGGAGCTATTTTGTTAAATACGCTGCACTGAACGTGTAAGCTGATTTATTTATAATTCCTGTTGGTGTACCATGATTTAAGGGTAAACTAGAAATGTGTCCATAGGACACGGATGCCCCCACACGCCACTGTTCTGTCAATCTCATGACTCTAGGTCAAATATTTTTTGGACTACATGTGCCACAAGTTGAAAACTAAAAATCAACAAAGGGCCATAATTCTGTTAAATTTGGTCGCAGCAAAAATTCCTTCCTTTACTACCATCTACACATTAAGGTTGTTCTTCCCTGGAAGTTAAAGCAAAATCTGCCATCCGGTTTAAGAGGAGTTGCATTCACAAAATTTCTACATAGTATATAATGAAAAAATCAACAAAGGGCCATAATTCTGTTAAATTTGGTTGCAGCAAAAATTCCTTCCTTTACTGCCATCTACACATTAAGGTTGTTCATCCCTGGAAGTTTAAGCAAAATCTGCCATCCGGTTTAAGAGGAGTTGCATTCACAAAATTTCTACATAGTATATAGTGAAAAAATCAACAAAGGGCCATAATTCTGTAAAATTTGGTCGCAGCGAAATTCTTTTCTTTACTACCATCTACACCTTAACGTTGTTCATCCCTGTAAGTTTAAGCAAAATCTGCCATCCGGTTTAAGAGGAGTTGCGTCCACAAAATTTCTACATAGTATATAGTGAAAAAATAAACAAAGGGCCATAATTCTGTTAAATTTGGTCACAGCAAAAATTCCTTCCTTTACTACCATCTACACATTAAGGTTGTTCATCCCTATAAGTTTAAGCAAAATCTGCCATCCGGTTTAAGAGGAGTTGCGTTCACAAAATTTCTACATAGTATCTAGTGAAAAAATCAACAAAGGGCCATAATTCTCTTAAATTTGGTCGCAGCAAAAATTCCTTCCTTTACTACCATCTACACATTAAGGTTGTTCATCCCTGTAAGTTTAAGCAAAATCTGCCATCCGGTTTAAGAGGAGTTGCGTTCACAAGATTTCGGGACGTACGGACGGACGGACGGACGGATTGACGGACGGACGGACGGACGGACGGACGGACGGACAAGTGCAACGCTATATGCTCCCACATTGTGGGGGCATAAAAAGGTTTTAATTTATGCGAACTACTGAAATACTGTGTTCTATTGGTGAAATATAGTGCGATGATATAGATACCATATCTGACATAGATTTGCCGGAACTACTTTTTTCAATTGCGCATATACATAATTTAGCTTTTGTTTTAATAGTTAGCATAAAATAAAATTAAAAGTTTATATATCAGCTACTGAGGCTACTCTCCTCTATATTACAAATGCATATCAGCCCCTACACATTTTAATTACCTACATTAACGCCAATTCAAAAAGTGGTATGATGACTCAAAATTACAAAGTTATAGTAATTATACATTTACCACATATTTCACCATTCCAAGTGAAATTAGCATTACAAGAACATACTCCGCCTGAACACCCGGCATTGTCATCAACACACGAGTCCTGAGCAACCGTACAGTTTTCACCGACGCGAGTGCCATCTGCAATAATGTTATGATAAATGTAACTAGAACTATCACTTAAGGTGATGAATACCTCCGAACACCACACTGACACAGCATATAAAATTGATGTAACATTTGATGCTTTAATTATTGGACCATGCAAAACTAGGCATGATACTTATCACTTCTGTGAAGTATCATTTATTTCTGACGAGGATTTTTGTTGATTATGAGCACACAAGATTCTATTTTGTCGAGCCCCTGTGACCTTTACCTACTTACCCGAAACATGAACCATGCACAACTAGGTATGGTACTTATCACTTCTGTGAAATATCATTAAATTGTAAGCAGGGTTTTAGGAGATTGAGAGCAGGCAAGAATTTACTATCTCGAGCCCCTGTGACTTTGACCTTTGACCTAGTGACCCGAAACATGCACCTGTCACAACTAGGCATGGTACTTATGACTTCTATGAAGTATCATTAAATTCTGACCAGGGGATTTAAAACATTAGTGTCTAAAAGAGTTTTTCTACAGACGGACGGACAGTTACGTATTGTCCTCTTATAGCCACTTACTAGGCATCTATACGTAAGCTCGGACAGACGGACGGACAAGCTAAATACAGTACCGGTATATCCCTTACACTTTGTGTTCAGGGGATATTACTATTGCAAGAGAAAATGAAAATGTACCATTGTATCGCATCGCTTATTTAAATCTAGCCATTCACAGAAATAGTCGAAAGCTTTGTTTTCTTGCATTCATTGTACTTCTCACTTATCATAAAACATTTGATATATAAACCCGACCAAAATCAATTACAGGCGTGTGCATTTTCATATTTCATCTTGACTCAGTTAATGTTTTCATGAGTTTACTTACAACACACATTGTCAATCTGCACTAGTGGCGTATTGCACTCACACCTTTGACTGCTATCACCACAAGCCAGTCCCGGAGCACACGAGTTAGCGTCACAAGGGTCATCCAGGTTTATACCGACTGTTGTAATAAAAACAATGTATATTTAACAAGAGCACCGCCTACGTGTGCTGGACACGCGTCTGATTTTATCCTTTTACAGTTTATTTATTACCATTTTTTAAGTAACAATGTCCTTGACATTAACCCAGAAACACAATCCACAAAATGTTTTCATAATAATTACTAGGCACTTAGTTTGGTCACAACTATTCATCTGCAACTAAAGATACTGAGTTTTTCCCATTTTTCTATTTTTAGAAATAAAGCCTGAGCTTTGACCTAATGAGCCCCAATCACAATACCAATAAAAGTCTTTATTTATATGTATTACAAACTGAATAATTTAGTAACATTATGTCAATTGTAACCAAAGATATTGAACATATTACTGTTTTCCTATTTTTAGTAGCAGTGACATTGACTCCCCCCCAAGTGCCCCAAAAAACAATCCAATTTAAGATTTTCATAAAAAACCTTCTATATACTTAGTTTGGTTGCATTATATTCACTGTTACAAAAATATTGTGTGTATGAAATATTCTAACTTGAGAAGAAGCAATTATCCAGTCAAAATACATGACAGGGTTATGTTATTTGTAAAACTCTTCCTTCGTTCCATTGCACATTTGATAGTGAACAGGCATTCCAACGTTGAAAGTGATAGCTTTGGTAGTGTGCAGGTAATTAACCTTAACGCAAAAACTTTTTAAAAAATCAGACTAGCTACAAAGGACAAAGTCCAATATACACCCCCCACCCCCCCACAAAAAAAAATATTGCATGACTCAAAAACCCGTTTAACATGTTGAAATACATTATCCATTCGTTTGTGAAAAAATTTGAAATCAGTTCAACAAAAAATGAAGAAGCTATGTCCCATTCTCAAAATCAACGAAAATTCATGTTTTTACCCAAAACAGGTCAGACTCAGCATCTTTAACATACAATGTGAAGGGTATTAAATGAACAACTTTTCCAAGTTTCAAAGTGATAGCTTTAATAATTTCCATGTAAACGACGCCGCCGCCGGTGACGACAATCAGACGAGGTAAAAATGGTATTCTGACTTTAAAGTTTCTTGTTAGATGAGCAAGATTCAAATTTGAACTAAGTGTCATTACAAACATTCTTATAATGCTTCTTGTACATGAGGTAGAATTGTAAACATCGCATTGCTTGATATGGCTTTCAATTACTTAACCGCGTGATCTAGTTATTGACCATAGACTACCCAGTTTCAAACTTTACCGAAACTGCAGTTTTCGTCTTTCATATATTTAAGGTCGAAAATGTGAGCAATGGGTTTTCTATGATATGAGCTTTGCTATAAATGATCAGGTACCATATTCTTTTCAGGTTTTAATAAGGTTAAGATAATCAGCAAATTCCATTGAGATTGGACTAAAATTGGCGTACAGCATACGGACAAATGCCACTCAACAGCTAACCCTTAGGCACCTCGTTCTCAGGTAAGTTAAACATTGATGCTCCAACAACAAAATATTCAAAGGACAGAGATCTTATACAGATATTTTTAAAAGTACGTAAGTCTTATGCAAAGTGTTAATTTGTAGTTGTTTCTTAAAGTGATTTAGATATATTCTTAGGAATAGATTACCGCACAGTTCTAGCGTAGCATTCCATGTGAATGGCGGAATACATTCACAAACTCCCCCGAAGCACCGTGAACTATCATCGATACATGTATTTTCACTTGCTAAGCAGGACTCATTTATACGCCTTCCATCTAAATAAATAAAAATGTGCACAATTATAAGATCAAAACTAAGGCTTTGGGTACCATTTATCTCTTGGCTCGATATTGTGTTAATTTTGAAATGATAACACAAATCATGACTTTATTCACGTAAATTAATATATCATTTCCGTACAAGATATGACAGTTGGACAGTCCGCTCGACTTTTTTCAATGTGTACCAATGACATAAAAGTTTGGTAGTGAAGCACAAAACAACAATCTGTGTATTTTCAAAGTGTAAACAAGGGCCGTTCATAGCAAGATGTTTATCAGGAGTTATTTTACTTAATTGTTTAATACCCCTGAACACTACAGCAGTTTTAAATTAATACTTTAAGCGGTAAATGATACTTGCCAGTTGCACATAAATCTTTAACCAATAATTTCTAAGAACAATGAAAATATTTTGACAGAGTTATCTACTCTTGCTTTCAGATGGGTGTCATGACGGTACTTAAGTATTCCAAATCTCAAAATAATATGTTATAGTTAGAGGCAGATGTTGGTCATAATGCAAACAAGTATTCCAAGTTTCAAAGTAATATACTCGTAAAGTAATAAGTCAAATAGTGAATTTTACCCAGATTCAATGTATTTTCCAAGTCGAAAAAGGGCCATAATTCTGACAAAACCCATCACAGAGTTATGTACTCTTGTCTGTTGATGAAGGCAATGATGGTAAATAATGATTGTAAGTTGCACAGCAATATCTGTAATGGTTTCAAAAGAAAGTGGGGTGGTACGGAAAACTTAACCAAGTTCAATGTACAATCTACATTGAAAATGGGCTATAATTCTGACAAAAAAACCTTTATAAAGTTATATACTTTTGACTGTTGATAGAGGTAACGATGGTAAATAAGTATTGTAAGTTTCAATGCAATATCTCGTATGGTTTTTGAAAAAAACAGGGGTGGTACGTTAAACTCCACCACAGTGTTACGCAAAAGCAGACACCGAGGCGAGTAGGATAGCTCCCCTTTTCTTCGAAAAGTCGGAAGAAAATTGGTGCATTTAAAGCTAAAGAAGTGTTATAAGCCAAAGCGATACAGTAAAATATATTTCGTACTTACAGCAACTATCTCCGATTTGTACTTGATCCGGTGGACATTCGCATCTGTAAGAGGTTGGGCTGCATACCAGGCCAGATCTGCACGAGGACAAGGAAGGATCGCACGGATCACAGATATCAGGTCCAACTGTTGGGAATGCATAGCTCAAATTTTTATTTGTCAGCAATATAGATTTGTCAAATATGAAACTTTTAATTTTAAATTTATACTAATTTATTTATTCATTCTTGATTGCGAAGCAAATTCTTACATGTATTAATCGCTCAGATGAATCAACATTGAAGAGAGAGGACAATTCGGAATTATCTGTGTCTTGCTTTAAGGGGGCTACTACTTGGCCACTGGTCGGGAATGAACTCGGGACCCTTTGATTCTGAGGTGAACGCGCTACCACTGCACAAAAGTGACTCTTCTTTTAAGTAAAATACTGTAAATTTGGCGACGCGAAAAATTACCCGTATATCAGACGTTGTATAATGAAATGTTTTTCGGCTTCACTGTAACAAAGACAACCTATACGAGAACTCAGTTCTTTGTATTACATTAAATACGTCAGGTCATGTAGCAATAATGACATGGACTTACGTTAAAAGATTAGATATTATAAAAAAGAGGGCAAAGATGGCCTTATATCGTTCCCCTGAGACCTACTTATGACCTATTTTGACCAAAATCCAACCCTAAAAAATATATCATAAACACAAACAGGACAAACATTCAGACCAATTTATAAGGTGATTAGGTAAAAGATGTTGCCTCTTGATTGTTAACAATGTGTTACTTTGATTTGACAGTGTGACCTAGTTTTCAACCCAAGGTGATCCAGATTTAAAGTTTGCCTAGAAATCATTGAGACAAACATTCTGACCAATTTTCATGATAATTTGGTTGTAAATCTCACCTCTATGGCATACACAGGTTTTTTCTATGTTTTGAACTGCAGACCTAGTTTTTAACTTAAGATTACCGGTATTCAACTTCAACCTAGATTTTATCAAGACAAGCGTTCTGAATAGATTTCATGATGTTAGGGTAAAAATGCAGACGCCATTGCATACGCAATATGTTTCTATGATTTCCCCGTGTGACCAAGTTTCTAAACACAGATGACCCATATTCAAATTCGACCTAGATTTTATCATGAAAATAATTCGGACGAAGTTTCACGAAGATTCAATGAAAATTGCAAACTCTATTGCAAAAACACTGGGCTTCTATGATTTAATCTGGTGACCTGGTTTTAACCCAAAGTGACCCATATTAGAATTCGACATATATTTCATCAAGGCAATCACTCTGACTAAATTTTATAAAGTTTAGTGCAAAATACAGCTTCCATTGCATAACCATACATAATTTTTTCTATGATTTGACCGAGTGACCTAAAATACCTCAGAAGACCCATATTCAAACTTGACCTAGATTTTATTTTGATTATCATTCTGACCAAGTTTCATGAAGTTCCAATGAAAAATTAAGCTTCTATTGCATACACAAGGTATTCCATGATTTGAACTAATGCCATAGTTTTTAACCAAAAATAACCCATACTCGAGTCGAACTAGATTTCATCAGCACAGTCATTCTGACCAAATTTCATAAAGTTCCAGTGAAAAATGCAGACTACATTACATACACAAAGTTTTTCTATGGTTTAACCGCGTGACCTATTTTTTTTATCTCAGATGACCCATATTCAAACTAAACATAGATTTCATCAAGCTGATAATTCTAGCCTAGTTTAAGGAAGATCCAATGATGATTCATGATCCAAAATGCAGTCTCTATTGCATACACAAGGTTAAGTGTAAGCAGACGACATACATACAGACAGACTGCAGACAACAGGCGATCACAATAGCTCATCTTGAGCACTTCGTTACAAGTATTACATAAACAAGCATGGAATTGTGTCTGTAATGAAAACAAAATATATGATGCGCACAGCTCTGTCACTGAATAAATGAACCAGAATAGCTACCACAAACTGATCCGTTCCATCCGAATCCTGATCTACAGTCGCATACTGTGTCATTACACACCGCATTGTGGTCAATACAAGTATTTAGAACGGTTGTACAAGCCTGTGTCACTCGTGTTCCATCTTAAAATTATAATATACATGTATTGTGAAACCAACAATGCTCGATGTACATTAATTGTCATGTATTTCATTGGTGATCTGCGATTTCAAGAACCCAAAGAAATCACCGTTACCATTTACATACCGAAATTAACAAATTCATGTCCAGATGAATTTGTATTTTATCAAAAATCCACAAAATTTACGCCCATTCAAAGACATTCATGGTAAGCATTTACATAATATTGGTGCTTTTGATTTTCCATTTCTTAATGGCTTCCCCAGGTTTGCAAAATTCAATTCAAAGACAATTATAATGAAAATGGCAGGTTCGTTCCAATTTTTAATAAATATTGAAACATGATTGCTGTAATTGTGATTTTTAAAATCAAAGCCTAATTTTATCCTGGAAAAGGCAAATGACATAAAAATGCTCATTATGTCCTTACCCTGCTAAGTTTCTAAAATGGACTTGCCAGTCTTTCAATTCGGATCAGTTATAATTTATTAACGGAAAAGCGAACAGTAAATATGATATTCAGATTGCACGGATGTAGAAGCTGATCATGATTTGCACTAACGACAAAGGCAGAATTAATGCAGTAAGAGGGATGAGGCTTAAGATATAATTAATATATGCAAGAAATGATTTTTACCGAATTACAGCAATACTTTGCAGAAAGAAATGAAAATGAGCCTTTCAAAAATAATGAAAAATCAATTTTTGACCAGTAGAACCCGAAACGTTTTTTATTATTTCCGATAATAATTTTAGTTGTTATTTTGGTACTATCATGTTCTAAAATTTTTCATACGTTTTTCTTAAATTTACCGCCATATTCAACTATTTTCTTGACATCCGACGAACCGACATTGCATTTTCCGCGAATTCGACGATCTAAAAATCGCATGTCCATGGCCGACGTTGAAGTTTCTTCCCTGATGGGCTTGCCAATACCCTTTTATTTATGGCTATAGTTACATGTTCTTTAATTCATTAGGGAAACCGTTCAATGTCCCGCTTTTTAATAGACATTCAATGATTTCTTGTTCTAAAATTTGGCATATAAAATAACAAGATTGTTCCTGTTTTTGTATGGTATTTTTTCATTCCGAATTCAATTTTGAAAATTCGATTAAATGTATTATTAACCTTCCAGGAAATTCAAGTCGGTAATATACACGTGGCGTACCCCGTCATTTACCCCACACTAAATGGTTCGAACATTTTAGGGTACGCAACAACGGCTCTGGTTATGAAATATATGAGTACGTATATCAACGGAGCATTTCTATTAACAAAAATTAAAACATTTCCACTGGGCTGCGCTTTACGTTATAGGACCGCAATAACACCGTTATGTGAACCGCATTTTAAACATGTCCGACACAAGTGTTGCTTAGCAACCGATGCTACGTATAGACTGACAAATCAACACGGCCATTTGACATAATCACACGTTGTATAGACAAGATCACATGATAAGTGGACATGATAATACGCAATTAAACATACTGACACGTTTGTTTCACATAATAAGACGAATAGTGGACAAGTCAACACCACACACAGACAAATCAACATTGCTTTTTGACATAATCACACAATGTATATACAAGATCACATGATTAGTGGTCATAATGACACGTCTTCCTGACACAACCACGTAACACTTTAAGTTGGAAGTAACAACATATTATGTTGATAGATATGAATTATTTACATACTTAAATTATTAATCCATTCTAGAAAGACTCATCCAATTAGAAGGTGCCTTACAGCGTAAATTTCTCTCTAAAAATGTAATACATTCTACTTCTCATTTCATTGGCGGTTGAAGAGTTCCAAACGTCCAGTCAAAAGCGAGCTTAATACAGCTGCGCCGAAAAAGAAATCAAAGGGTAATAAATCTTTGAAAAATCTTGAAACAGAACAAGCTAAAAGTATGCGCATCGCCTCCTGATAATGAAGCAGTCTATGAACTTTCATTGAAGTCAAGTCAGTATGATAATAATTGTAACAGGAGCCATGTAAGATATGGCCATCCCCTCTTCCACCGACCAAGTGCTCTTTCTATGACCAAGAAATTTGAGGTAAGAGGAATGGATATGATAAAGGTTCTTATCTAATAAAATATTAGGTGGAGGATAATTAGGCAAGGTAGAAATATGGTTTTTGGCATGTATATCTTATAATTGTGCTTTATTACTGTATAAAGTTATTCCCTTCAGTACTTTGGAGTTATGCTACGGACAAGATTATGCTCTGTAAAAGATATCATTGCCGGTGGCAGAAAAAGTGTCACAGCCAGGGCCAATACACTCCATAAATTTACTGTATAGGTTTATATAGGAGCGCTGTCATTAACTCGCAATAACATTTTAACTAATAAAGTTATTTTAGAATCACAAACGGGATGATAAAATATAATATTTCCCCTTTTAATGAATATTTTTTTTTATTTTTCGGAGACTTAATTTGTTTGGTCTTTTTTAAGTAAAAAACTCTACCCGTCGTTTTACTATATAATATACATGTATAGTAAAACGCCCAAAATGTGACAATTTAAAGTGAAAATTTTGCAGTTTATCCTCAATCTGTTCAAAAACTATTACACTTATTTTAGAATAAAAAACGGGATCTTATAAAACAATCATTCTTCATTTTAGTAATATATTTCATATAAAAATAAAGAAAGAATAGAATGGTCTTTTTTAAGATTTTGTTTCACAGGTATGTAATTTTATTTTTCTATACAAAATGGAATGAAATGAACTGAAAATTTACTGTAATTAAAATGTACAAATTTTCTTTCAAACATCATCAATAAAAGACAAACACTCATAATATTAAACACAAGCACGATTAAAAAAATGTATTAACAATATGGTGTCAGTATTAACAGTATTCGGACTGGAGTAAAAACAATATGTAATAATATTTGAAAGATTTGATATTTTAAATATTTCTTATCTTTAAAGGAATTATATTCCATACAATTCTGCTGTTATAGATAAACTTGTTTGTGTTAATTTTCTGCACATACAGGTCTTGAAGTTGGTCGTAAAGTATACACTTTCCATCATTAAAACTGGTAATTTCGATTTTCTGATGATTTCAGCTAACTTATTTTAAGATTCGTTCAAGCATCTTAAAATGTCTTAAACTACAATTATTTTACATTTTCTCTGTTTAAAATAGCCTATCTTTATTTCTACTTGACTTTGCAACATGTTATTTATATGACGATAAAAAATTGTATAATTACAACAGGCATCTCCAATTTGAACTTGACCAGGTGGACATTCGCATCTGTATGTGACTGGACTGCAAACGAGATTGGAGTCGCATGAATTTATCGAAGGATCACATGGGTCGCAGAGATCAGGTCCAACTGTAATGAAGCAATGGTTTATCTATTATTACTATGTTCAGTGATGTTTTGTTACATATATTTATTGAGCTTTTATCTTTAAAAACTAACTTGCGTATCTATAAACACAAATTCTTAAATGATTTTTATTAGACCCGTGCTTTTAAAAGTTTCTTGAGCACAATTTCAGGCTCAGCACGTAATCATGCTCAAGTAATTTGAAGTCATGTCAAGTTATATCTTTTAACTAGGTCGTGTTCCGTAACAATAATCAGTAGGTCTTTCTTGGGCTTATGTATCTTTGTATTAAACCCTACTTTGTAAAGAAATATAACTTGACATGGCTTCATATTACTTGAGCATGATTTGGTGCTGAGCATGAGATTGTGCTCAAAAAACTTTTATAAGCACGGGGCCTGGTTTCTTTCTTCAAATTGGTGACTGATAGGCCCTTGATGTATTATTAGCATTGCATATGTAGAGATAGGCCCCGGATGTATTATTAGCATTGCGTATATAGAGATGGGCCCCGGATGTTTCATTAGCATTGCACTTGTAGAGATAAGCCCGGATGTATCGTTAGCATTGCATATGTAGAGATAGGCCCCGGATGTATCATTAGCATTGAGTATGTATACATAAGCCCTTGATGTATCATTAGCATTGAATATTTAGAGATAGGCCCCGGATGTATCATAAGCATTGCATATGTAGAGATAGGCCCCGGATGTATCGTAATCATTGAATATGTAGAGATAGGCCCCGGACGTATCATAAGCATTGGATATGTAGAGATGGGCCCCGTATGTACCATTAGCATTGAATATGTAGAGATGGGCCCTTGCTGTATCACAAGTATTGCATATGTAGAGATGGGCCCTGGATGTATCATTAGCATTGGATATATAGAGATAGGCCCCGGATGTATCATTAGCATTGGATATATAGAGATAGGCCCCGAATGTGTCATTAGCATTGAATATGTAGAGATGGGCCCCGGATGTATCATTAGCATTGAATATGTAGAGATAGGCCCCGGATGTATCATTTATATTGCATTTGTAGAGATAGCACTGGCATACGATTGTTTTCAAGAATGGATTCCTATATATCTTATGATATTGTTTAATCAGTTGGCATGCAATTTAACGATTTGTATGACACGATAGACACTACCTGTACGTAAAAAGAAAATAAGAGCATAATATTACCGCAGCGCGACCCGTTCCAGGAAAAGCCTGCTATACAGTCACAAATTGTTCCATTACACTCTGCATAATAGTCAGTACATGAATCCACAGTTGTTGTACATGGCTCAGTTACACGCGTGCCATCTTTAAAAAAAATATGTTGATAATAAACAAGAATACACAAAAGAAAACAAATGGTTCAAATTAACTTATTGAGGATTACGAAATGGAATTATTGAACATTTAGTTTTTCAGTAAAATGCATGTCTGTTTTCTAAAGTACTTTACTGTAGGCGAAGACGAGACAAGTATTCTATAACCAAACACACCATTGCATACCTCATTGAGATTGACTTGAAGCGATAGTAACGAAAAGTATTAGAAGCATACACTATACATCTGTACGGTATTTGTTAATTAATCCTCTTTAACATTGTATTTACCACGACTATTACATACATTTTAAAGAAACGTTATAGACGGGTGCGTTTGGCAGTTCTCAATTGGGCATTGATTCATAGAAGAACTGCTGATTCGTTCGATTAAGCTTTTTCAATTCTCGGAATTAATTCCTCCAATTCCGGGAGACGGGTGCGATTTGGTAGTTAAGAGGTGGTAATTGAGTCAAAGAAACATTTCTTAAGCGTTTGATAAGCATGTTTATATATCGGAATTAATTCCGGATTTCAAAGAGAATTGCTTTTGCCACTTGATTATAAACTTAGCGTCCAGGAGCTTGTCCGTTGCATTTGGAAACGAAATTGGGTGAAAATTTCATTATTTCCTTCAAATGTTTTATGACTAGTATTGTAATCTTTAAAAACGGTTTTAGCCTTTTTGATTATCTCCTTGGTGAAGAGCTTTGCTTATTCCAAAAAAAGAATCGTTCAGAACTAGTTCTGTCACTCGACATTCTGATTTTTAAAAATTCATAAAATACTAGAAACAATAAATAGAGGATAACGACAGGAAATAAAACACAAGAATCGTTATAATGATTTTTTCAACATCTTATTTCAGTCGACTGCAGTCGACATGCATTTCTTGGAATGTTTTATGTATTATACGGATAAAATGCACCGAGCAGTAGGACTCTTAGTGAAAAGGTTAGTGAAAAAACAAGTATTTAATAGTACAAAAATGTAATAAGATAACTACATGTTGAACTGTTCACTAACTGTCCTTAAAACAACTACATGTGCTATCAAATTAGGACAGAAGTAACATACAGTGACAGATGCTAACGCAATTGAACATTTTTTTCTAACACAAATCAAGTCAAATTGGGTTATTTACACTCGGAGCCAACTGAAGCTATATGTCCGAGCACTTGTTAATCCGATAAATCTAGTTTCTTTATAAGACGATAAACGAATATGTAGTTCAGAAGTTACGCTGAAAATAATTTATTTCCTAATACATATTTGTAATACATAATATTTGCATGAACAATCTTTCATATTTACAGCATTTATCTCCAACTTGTACTTGATTTGTAGGACATTCACAACTGTAAGTAGTTGGATTGCATATCAGTGAAGAGCTGCATGAAGGTAATGATGGATCACACGGGTCACAGATATCCGCTCCCACTGTAAAGATACATGTAAAGTTACATTCGAGTAACCACTCAGTAAGATTGTGTTCAGTCTACTCAACAAATTATTTCGATCAATAAGTTCAATTTATAGTATTTTGTTCACAAACTGGTACCATAATGGTAACAACTTATTTTGCTTTTGCGACAAGTGCAGATCATGATCATCTTAGATATCACTGGAGCTTGCTTATGATCTGTTTGCTATTCAGCTAAAATTTTAGTGTTTTAGTCTGCATTTTTATTGTCAAAACTGAAAAATGGGTAAGTGCGTTTTAAATATTCATCAGAACAAGGGTGTATTGACTACAACTCAATTAAAATGGCATTACTTGAAGTTATCATTCAGTTGACAAATCGTCTTTTATTACTTCTACAGGAGTTCATCCACATAAAGATGTTCATCCACATAAAGATGTGATTATAATATGATTTATTTAAAGTTCATTAAATAATGATTGGCCTGCAAAACACAGAAGTCCAACATACCACACACGGAACCATTCCAAATATATCCTGGATTACAATCACATGTAGTTCCATTGCATCCAGCATTATCATCAATACACGTATCTATACTGCTTGAACAGCGTTCTGTAACATGTGTCCCATCTTCATATATGTAAACAATATTAATTTATTATGAAAATAATTATAAATATTTTGTCAAAATTATAAACTTTATTCAACCATAAAATACGGCCTGACAGAAAAAAGTCCATACTTTAACTGGAAAATATATAATTATGCAGTTAATGAACTTAGGCACAATAGGAATATTCTAGTGCAAATAAAATTGAACATTTTTGAGAAAAATTTTTTGACCTCACATTTCGTGACTAAGTTGACACATTTTGCTTTATGCATGCCAAAATGGGGGTAGGGATACAAAAATAGTCATTTCTTAACAACCGTTTAAAATATTCACTTAATACAAACTTTACTACAGGGAGAATTGTCAAGATATAAAAACACAGTACATGTAATAACAAGTTTCTGTTACATTTCTTTGTAACAGACATATGTCGTCATATTTCAAAGCTTGTCTAAATCTAAAACAAACAAAAACAAATTGCTTGTCAGTTTTTATTGAATTTATTTCTAATATTCACATCAACCCTCATTATTCATTTCGGCGTTCTAAAACAAAGGCCTTAAAGTGACATTATGCTCATCTCACTGCACATTATATATTTTTGGTGACAGTTTTATAAAAGTTTATAAAAGTTTTATAAACTAATGATAATGCCGCATTAATATTTGAAGTTGGTGCTTTAGAAATTAAAAAAATGAACTAATGAAATAATAATTCCTTCCTTGGCAGTGATCTCCCTTGTGTTATTTGTGTTGTTCAGCAGTGGAAGGGAAGCAACTCCGCATGCATTTGTTTATTTCTTAAATTGACTCTCCCAGTCAAAATAGGAAAAGTAATATTTGGAAAGTTATTATTTCGTACTGGTAGCAGGAAAAGTTTGTTGCATTGGGTTAAAAGTTATTATTTCCTCTATCCTTTCCACACACACCTATTTCAGCTGGAATTTTACTTTTAAAAAATGTGCATAATGTCACTTTAATCATATTGTAGGCAACCTATCTAAAAAGGTTTGTTATTCCTTTATCATGAAAACAATCATTTATCGAAAACGAAAAAATGTGTTTTTGTAAAGTGGGTGGGGTAATGAAAAGGAACATAATATTTATTCAGGTGATGGCAAAAATACCACTTTCCCTAGGTTTTCATCATAAGGTATGACATATTACATTAGAAAAGATGGAAATTGATACCTATTCTGAAAAACACACCACATACACAAAAGTTTAAGATACCCGAATTGTAGCTAAGTCTGCATTTAACACCTCGCTTTGAAAGTGTATAAAGAAGATAAATATTGCAAAAAGTAAAGTCATCGACCAATCATTATTTTTCCATAATTAACTAGCAATATGTTGGTCTCAATAAATTGTATACTTAAAATGCCATTTTAGTTCCTTTTGACTGGCAAACAAGTGTCTATAGGTATATAATGAGGGTTATAAGCAAAGAAATGTGATCCAAAATCTGGATTGGCTCTTATTGCGGTCGGATCATACTCGAGCTCCGCATTCGTATGATCCGACGCACGACTCTAGCAAATCCGACATTCTGGATCACACTATTATCCTAATAATCCTATTTTATTCTATGTTTTTCAGTGAAATACTAAAATATATCAGTGAAATAGCAATGCCTCGTTCCCGCCAAAACAGTTACCCTCGGTGACGGATATTTCGATCCGAACCGCATGCTCATGGAAAAAACTAATAATAATTTCACTGAGTGGGCACCAAAAGTGATATTTTCACGAGTGGCGCAGCCACGAGTGAATATAACTACTTTCTGTGTTCACGAGTGAAATTAACGTGATATTACACAGATACCAATAATTTTTCTGTTTATTTTATGGTTAAAACTCTACTTTTATTGAATTTGTTTCTATAACATATCGGTAATCACGGGAAACGTCATCAGAAAACATAGCACAAATGACGTTATTTTAACGACGTCATCGTCGCATGGTTTCCAGCATTAATTACGCTCGGTATACTTTTTGACGTAAATCCGGGTTAAAGATTGCAAAAACAGTGAAAATAAAATTGGTTATCCGCTGTTTCAAAACTGTGTATTATCACTTTTATTTCACTGAGAAAACTTTATAATTCACTGGAAAACATAAAATAAATCGTGATATTACACCGAAAACAACCAATCCTTTATTCACTCCTAAATTTTCGGGTTTTCTTTCCTTTCTCTTTTGGGGCAATTTTCATATAGCCATTGCGGCCTTTAAGTTTTAGAAGGGCAGCAAAGCGAAACTGTTTCATTCTTGTAAAGCCAATTCCTATGTATAATATACTTTAAGATAGTCAATGTTACAAAGGCCCTAAAATTATCATTTGCATTAACTTAAAGGAAATTAACTGTTGGAACAAAACAGACAAAAAATATGTGAAATGCTATACCCTACCCTCATTTATACAGTTCAGACTTACACGGCGGTATAAAAGAAAGTGCATTTTGGAAATTTCCAATAGAGCCATTAAACTAATTTATTAAAAATTGGTATTAAAATATTTAGTATACGACACAATGAGCCTTTAAATACCATCAGTAAATGACCCTGTTCAAACAATCATGATGATTTCAAAAACTTCAAGAATGTGAAGAGGGTCAAAAATCAACGCCGATTGCAAATGTATGAATGGGGCATCAATTTAGCTCTTATAGTTTATAAAAATACAATTCTTAACATCAAGGCAATTCAAAAAGGGTAATGACAGAGTTAAGATCAACAATTACCATGTTTAATAATTTAGCATGTTTAGCATCATTGTAAGTCTTTAAAGATTGAAAATGTGAATTTGTGCAAAGACACTATATAGTTGATATAAAGCTTACAGGAAAGTCAAATATAGGGTTCTGATTGGATCTGAAAATACTTTTACATCAAAATACAAAACTCTTTAGTGTCAAAACAACTGCGTTTCGGATGCAGGCGAAATTCAAAGGGCTTAAATAATTACTTATTGTATTCTATATCAACTGAAGGCAGTTGAAGAGTGGACGCATGTGGATGCGTTTATCAATTATGTAATACGATTTCAGAGAAAACGATTCTAAAAGCTTTAATGCTAAATCAAGATGTATGCATTACTAAATAACTGGGAAAATGCAAGGGAATGTACACTCAGTTATGAAATTTATTAAAAGAACATTTCAAAGTGCTAGCACATCGTAGATACACTTGATTGTAATTAGCATGTTGTCATAGTCCCAGAATCTCTTTTTTTAGGTAGCAATTATATGGCCAGACTAATTTAATAGAAAAGGCATTTAAAGGCTTCAGCGGTGCCTTTTGTTGTAAAGTAGACACTTTTGTTGTTGTCAAAATTGCTAGAAAACTGTTTTATTGTATTTTTTATCCATCGCGTCGTGTTTCTATTTGGGATAAATTGTAATTGTAAATATTGCTAGAATGATTTTAAACCGACCTGCTTGGGTACATATGAACACTTTTGATTAAGAAAACTATAAAAGTTCACCGTAATTGATATTATATGCTATCTGTAAAATTTCTTTTACAGAGTTTGGATAAATTTTAATTTTTCATATTGCTAGAATGATTTTAGACCGACCTGTTTGGGTACATATGAACACATTTGATTAAGTTAACTATTAAAGCAACGTAATTTATATTATATGCTATCTGTAAAATTTCTTTTACAGAGTTTGCATAATAATGGAAATATCACTAAGAGTCATATGTCAGTTTGTAAGACATAGTGTGCAGGAACAATTGACATCAGAAATAACATGAAACGAATAACAAGCGTATACTTGTTTACACGGTTTACAAATTTTATACTTTGTCTCTATTTGCATACTCTTGTAAGAAGGTATAACATACGCAGACCATAAGTATAGTACTTTACATCAGCTGATGACCGCATTATACTGATCTATATTTATTTCAAATCTCATGAAATTCAATCCATTTGTTGCTTTGTTAGTGCCCAAAACAGAAGAACGGATGACAGACGGACGACGAAAAACCCCAAACAATGCCCTTCCTTCGCAGGTTTCACTTTAGACTTTGTTAGTCACACATATAATGGACTTAAGTAAAATATTGACTTTCAAATGAAGCGATGTAATTGTATTTAGGTGGAAAAGTTTTTTTAATTTCTTACAGCACATATCTTCAATCTGCACTTGTCCTGGCGGGCATTCACATGTATATGTGTCCGAGCTACAAACAAGCGGAGACCCACAGGAAGATATTGAAGGATCACAGGGGTCACATAAATCTGGCCCAACTGAAACGCAACAACATAAGTGTAAAATAAGACAGGCTAAACGGATGTGAAGATGCCAAGAACCTAATAAATAGTACATTTCAAAGGTTTACAAAAGTCTAAGCAGTTACCTGGAAATATCTGACAGTCGTAATAATGCCATAAGACACTGTCAAAAGCAAACATACGATAAAACAAAAGACTTAAAGTCAACTGTGTGTAATTCATTTAGATAGTTAAAACTAAAAAGGCTTGCAGAGAAAGAATCAATCGCAGCCGTCAAAGTATAGTAATACTGTATTATAAGACAGGAAAATATTTACCACATCTTGAACCATTCCAGGTAAATCCCGTTACACAGTCACAAATTGTACCATTACAAACTGCATTTTCATCGCTGCATGTGTTAAGAGTAGTTGTACATTGTTCAGTTACAAGCGTCCCATCTTTTGAAATTATGAAAAAAACGAGCAAAAGGAAGCTATTATAATACATGTATCTCCATTTCATAAATGGTGTAGCAGAAAAGAACGCGTATTCTGAGAAAAGTATCAACACGTGTTCCCCAAGAGCAAGAATAAGAAATCAACCCGACATGTTTGTGTAAATGCACATTTTCTAAATACAATGCCCTTGTGACAGACCGCTTCAGATCACCTTACGGTAGTGGGGGTCTAACAAATTTCGTAACATTTCGCCACAGTTTACGCGTAGTTCGGGTTGCCTTCCGTTCAGTTCCGTTCAATTTCGTATGATCTTAAAATAGTTACGAATTTCGGTTTTCCCCATGAATGCCCTGCTGCAGATTTGAAAATGGCCAATAGCAAACCTCTCACCATGTCCAAGTTTGGTAGATTTGTAAAACAGTTAAAAAATAAAGAGTCAAAGATCTTATTCGATCACAATAATAGTATAGGTTTTTAATGCGAATGACCGATGGGTTCAAATGACACATGCTGGAATAGTGAACAAAGAAACATTGGAAAACATGTTGACAGGAATGGGTGGAGACGTTGGAGGACAATAGTAGTTTGGAACTTTACTTGAAAATCTTAGACACTGTCAATGCCATCTAGGCCCAGTGCGTGCCTCTAACATATGATACTGTAGTGGGGGAGATGAAAAAATGACTATCAGGATATTTATATGTCATGTGTCAAAATGGTGACTGTTCCTATATGTTAACCGTGTTGCATATGGATAAACTCACATACAGAAGAAAACTGACACGCCATATTTTGCAGCCAATACTAATCTCGGAACTGGTATGTACTTATCAACTATGACTATGTGCAGACAGTATGCCATATGTGACAGGGATAATGAGCCCCACTCGGGTCAAAACCCCACTCAGCTCCTTCTTATATCACTGACAACCACGACTGTGTTGCAGCAAAAGTCTCTTCAGATCCTTAATATATATTTGGAAATATATGAACAAAGAGTGTATTTCATTATGATGTTATCTAAAAAATTTCTAATTATTTTACCTTCAAAGGCTCAGTAAGTCTTAAGACAAAGTACATGTAGTATTGAATACTTACAACAAGCTTCTCCAATTTGTACTTGACTAGGTGGGCATTCGCATCTGTATGTTTCAGGGCTACAGACAAGCGAGGACTGACATGACAATATTAAAGGATCACAGGGATCACATAAGTCAGGTCCAACTGAAAGGAAATATCCAAAACATTAGGTAAATGATATCTAGTTATAGGACACGACAAGTACTATAAAGATATACTGAACAAATCTTTTCATGTGAAATTGTAAGTTTTATCAGAAGATATCCACAAAAAAATAAAAAAGAAGGCCCCGCTTGTCTTATATCGCTCACTTGAGTACCAATGCACTTACCTTCGGAAGTCACTCGTTGCTTAACATATTCAGTAGATGCAAAAGACGTCACTGGTTGCTAGGGAAAATCACTAGTTGCTTATGAAGTACTAGTATCTGGTCACTAAAATGCACCAAGTTCCTGGGGCAGTTAGTGGTTGCTAAGGATATCACTGGTCAAAAGAGAAAGTCAGTGATTGCAAAAGACGTCAATCGTTGCTAAGGACGTCAATAGTTAGTAAGGAAGTCACTGGTGACAAGAGGATGATCAAGGCTGCTGAGGAAGTCGCTGGTTGCTAGGGGAGCTCACTGGTTATTAGAGGACTAAGTGTGGCTAAGGAAGTCAATGGTTGCTAAGAAATTGATTGGTTGCGTAGTGAGATCACTGATTGCTAAGGAAGTGATCGGTTGCGTGGGGAGGTCATTGGTTGCTAAGGAAATCACTACCTTTAAGGGAAGTTAGAGGTTGCTAATGAGTTCAATGGTCAATAATCCAAGTTTATGGTTGCTAAGTAAGTTTGTGGTTGCTAGGTGATTGCTATGTAGGTGACTGGTTGCAATACGAACTCATTGGCAGTTACTTGTTCCCATTATCTGTGTTAACACTTAAGGGACCACAGGGGCATGATTCAAGCGGTCCCTAACGCGAGATCAATTTCAATCTGTGGGATTTTATTTGAAAAACATTGGTAGAGGTACGCAAGGCAATGCTACATTACGAATATATAAGCTCTGGCCTTGATTTTCGAAGAAGATGTTTGAAAAATTTCTTTTTAACTGGCAATAATAATTCTGCATGGAACGAAGTTCTTTCAACAATTTTGGGAGAGCTTTATGCAAGGAACATACCACCAACATAGTTGTTTAAGAAAAGTTGTCGTTAGAAGAAAATGTGAACAACGGACGAACGCTGGACATATGACCATCCTAAAAGCTAAAATTATGTTAAAAGAACTTCTAGCAGGAAATCACGTTTTTATACAAATTATGGGTAAAATGATACCATCCACTACATTGCCTCTCTCTATCTTCGAGGTTGATTCCATCTGGAGTGAGTCTCGAAAGTTTCAACCAAACTTATTTATTACCTTGCCAAGAAATTTCCATTTGATTGGCCGATGATCCATAAATGGGAACTGATATTTGACGGGCAAGCCGGTAAATCCCGTCATTGTACTGTTAACGTAGCGTACGTCAATGTGGTAAGTTCTGATTTGTGACCTTATTAAGTGACCTCTTGAAGTGATGACATTAAAATGAACCGACTCGTTCAAAATAAAAAAAAGAAGATAAGGGTAACAAAAATGTTATTTGTTTTTGACTTGATATAGGGATATATTACCGACCTTGACATAATACAACCATTGCCTAACGAATATTAATCTAGGGGAGTAATATTCCCAGGGAGTATTCCCATACACCTTTTCAAAAGTACAGTAACACGTGATATATAAACAAAACTACACTCAAATTAGACTTTAATCTACATACCACATATAGATCCATTCCAGATGTATGAAGCCTTACAGTTGCACACTGTACCATTACACTCTGCATTATCGTCTATACAAGTGGGAAGCGTCGCCGTGCATAATTCACCTATCCTTGTTCCATCTTAAAATTTAAAAGCTATTTTTACATAAAGCTTTAACAATCTAATAGCTCTTTCACTTATGGTTACAGTTATCACACTTACATACGCGCGATGACCTACAATGAATAATATAAACGGTGCTACTTCTAATGTATTACTAACAAAAGAAGGAATTAATATTAGGCTAAACTGAAAATATCTGATGAGAATCTAATTAGAAATTATTTTAGGCATACAACAAAAATCTCCGATCTGTACGTGGCCAGGTGGACAATCACATCTATAGGAGTCTGTGTTGCAAACCAGGTCGGAGTCACATTGAAGTGTTGACGGATCACATGGGTCACACAGGTTTGGCCCAACTAAAATAGATAAGCGTTTTGTTTCAAGTTTTAGCTACGTATTTTGTTTTGATATCTTTATTATTTCAATAGATTCAAGTGAAAATTCGAAGAATCTAGCCATTTAAATTGAATTGGATTATTTAAAATTTTGATACGATTGTGAAAGAAATTTATTTTATGTTTTCCAGTGAATTATAGAGTTCTCTCTGTGAAATTAAAGTATTAATCCCCAGGACTTGAAATAAAAGTGATAATCTACAGTTTGAAACTGTGGATTATCATTTTTATTTTCACTGTTTTTTCAATCTTTAACCCAGATTAACGTCAGAAAGTATACCGAGCGTATTTAATGCTGGAAACTATGCGACGATGACGTCGTAAAAATGACGTCACTTATGCTTTTGGTGCACACTCGATGAAGTTATATAGAAGATAATTGTTGAGTTTGGTGGTGTAATATCACATTTTAGTCTATGTTTTTCGTTGGTTTATCGAAATATAACAGTGGATTACATTCCGATAAACTCACTGTCCACGCAGCGAAAATTATCAAAATCTGTTACCCGGATTAACGTCAAAAAGTATACCAAGCCTAATGATTGCCGGAAACCATATGACGATGACGTCGTTAAAATGGCGTCATGCTTGCGATGCTTTCTGGTGACGTTTCCCGCGATTTTCGACATTTTATTGAAATAAACTCAGCAAAAGTAGAGTTTGAGAAATAAAATAAACAGAAAAATTGTTGGTTTTGATGTCATATCACTATAATTTCACTCGTGAACACCAAAAGTAGTTACTTTTACTCGTGGCTGCGCCACTACTTTTGGTGCCCACTCGGTGAAAATAATACGTGATCTTACACTGAAACCAACAATTATCCTCTATATAATCTACCAAGTAGGCATCAAAAGTGATATTTTCACAAGTGGCACAGCTACGAGTGAAAATATCTACTTTTGGTGTTCACGAGTGGAATTAACGTGATATCACATCGATACCAACAATTTTTCTGTTTATTTTATGCTTAAAACTCTACTTTTGTTGAGTTTGTTTCAATGGAATATCGAAAACCGCGGGAAACGTCACCAGAAAGCGTCTCAAACATGACGTCATTTTAACGACGTCATCGTCGTTTGGTTTCCGGTATTCGTTACGCTCAGTATACTTTATGACGTAAATCCGAGTTTTTCATTTGAAACAGTGAAATATCAATTTTATTTCACTGATACATGTTTATTGTAGTATTTCACTTAAAAGCATAAAATAAGACGTGATATTACACCAAAACCAACAATTATCTCTATTTATTTTGGTATTTGCAATTATAGGCTTCCATTGTTTTGCGACTCGACTCAAGGGAAAGGTGCATGCGTACATCAATGATTTTACTGAAAATAGTAGTTAATTGTATAAATAAAAGGAACAACATCTTATTAACACTCAAACAGTTGTGTTAATTTCAGTTGCGTTAATTTCAAGAGGCCAATTGTAAGTCATATTTCTCTGTATTAACAAATCTATTGAGTCAAAGTATAGGACAATTATTGCCATATACTGGATATCAAAGACATTATCTGTCATCTTCTATAAAGAATTTAAAACATGGCATAATCATTATGCAATAACATATTGAAAGTTAATAACATGATAATAGAGGTAGTATCCACTAGATGAATGAAGACAGAGGAAAAACACTACATGAATTTGCTGTTATTTGACATAAACTGTTACTGTTAAAATGTATTCTAATTTTCTCATGACGCAAGTTGTGAAATAGATATATGTAATGTTTGTTACAGCACTAAACTTGAGGAAAATCATAAATGTTATATTTAAGAAATAATAAATGCCTCCCTGTATTTTATCGTTGAATAAAATATAGTCAGGAATTTGGATGCGTAGTAATTAAATCACGAGTGCGTAGCACGAGTGATTTAATTTTTCGCATCCAAATGACTGACTGTATTTTATTCAACGATAAAATAAAGGGAACAATTTATTATTTCGATTCTTACACGTTATTTTATTTGAAAACGATCCCGAACTTTATTTAACGCGTAGTAGTACATCATTGTAACCTTAAAACGCGAGATACGATTGGACGCGCTTGTTTACATACATCACGTCGTTACGTCATTTACGGCACGTCGTCCTTGGAAAACCGTGCTGTATTTTATCGTCTAATAAAATACAGGTTTTTTCATTATATGTTTATATAGGAAAAGCAACCGCTTGTGTTAGAATTCTAGACAAGTTTTTTTTCATGTACATGTACTAGTAATAAACCATTGAAGTATATATATTACTTGGGATAGAAAGGAACAAATTACCGCAAATAGAACCATTCCAAGTATATGGCGACAAACAGTCGCATACGGTGCCATTGCATCCAGCGTTATCGTCAACACAGGTATCCTGCTCACTTGTGCATGACTCAGTTACCCGGGAACCATCTTAATATTGAAAAAGATATAAATTATGACGAGATCTGTTTTGATAGGAAATTTGCAATCATGAAATACTTGTATGACTATAGATGTGCATATGCGATAAAAATGGTTTAAAATCAACATGTATATAATTACTACAGAGGTTTCCAACAGAGGTGCACTTCAAAACAAGGGCTGTCTCATGATAACACGCTCAACTTTTTTCAGCGCTTTGCAATAACACAAAACTTAGCAAAAAGAAACATTATGTTGGCTCTAGTACAATGTATAAACTAGAACACTATAAAAATAAGAAAAACTGAAAATCACAGCGGGACAACAAACAAAACTGACATGTACATATTTTGGAAACTGATGATGGTTAATGTTGAGGCATGGCCCCAAAGAAGTTCAAGGGGACCCATTATTACTTGCGTTGTTTGACTAATGCATTCGTTTTATCGCCGCATTTAACTAACAAATTATGATTATCTTTAATAAATTGCTATTACAGATTGTCGAAATCACACTGTACTAAGATATTTGCCGCCACACCTTCTCTCGTTTTTTTAATTATAATTTGAGAAAAGAGCACCTACACCACTGTGTTAACATGAAGGAAACGCTTACTTTTGGCGCAAATTAGTCTATAAAAACCTTACCTATCTAGACATGCAAATAGATCTACACCTAAAAAAAAATTAAAATTCAACTTGGTCATATATAAACGTTATATCAGGCTATAACCACGCTTTCAATAATGTCGTGCTATATTCCATATGTCCCCACCTTTAATTACACATCAGTCAGTCCCTTTTGTTCCCGGATAAAACTGAAGTTTTGAAATAGAAGGTACGATTTGACTACAATTGATACGAGTTGACATTTTGATCGGTACGAGTTTACCAATTGACGAAATGACTAAGGTACGAGTTAACTTGGGTGCGAGTCGACCCGAAAGCTTCTGGTTGAACAAGCAGAAACTGTCACAACACCACATACTGACTGACTTGTAGTATAAAAACTTTACACTGACGTGTAGTAAAAAAACTACTGTTATTGAATGAAATACATATGATTCGATTAATTAAAGTCACTGTCGGAGATAGGACTGAAATATTGTTACTATTTTTAGAACACAAACAATTACTAGCGACATCTCTATAGAAAATAGACTGCGTCTTATAACATTCATCTCAGAAGTACCTTATTTTTTTCAAGGATGAGAGACACAGCACAGTAACGAACGACAACTGCGTTTTCGAAAAAATAGACTGTGTCTACAGTATTCATCTCAGAAGTTAATTAATTTTTCAATGCAGAGAAACGCATATTTTCGATCTAGTGCTTAAGTCTCTATGCACCTTTTGCTCACCCCGTATTAAATATAGCGGGCCGCTGCTGCGCCCGCAATAAAAAATGTCAAAAGCTGTCTATGGTTACTTAATGTTCCTGGACACTATTGCCAAGTTTCAAATAACTCCCATAATTGGTTGCTGAAGTTTGTGCATGGAAGTACCTTGCACGCAAAACTTTAACCGAAGTTTCTTAGTAATAATTTGTTATAAATTCAGTCAGGAGATATCGAACTTAATATGAACATTATTGGTAAGTTTAAAAAACCTCAATTAAATGGTTTCTGAAGTAAAGTGTATGTGCATGATATAGTACCTTGCATGCAAACGAAAGGCATAATTTTCATTAAATTCATACAAGAGTTATTCATCTAGACATTCTGACACTGTGAGCAAGTACAGCAAGTTTCAATTGAATATCTTGATTAATGAAGAAGCTATTGGACTTTATATCAAACATTAACCAACGCGGACACCGACATCGGCAATAGCCACCTTATCGGCTAAAAAGGACTATATTATATGGTATACTTACAGCACACATTTCCTATTTGTACTTGATTAGTTGGACATTCGCATCTGTATGTGTCCGGACTGCATACCAAACCCAATCGACACGTAGAAAGTGACATGTCACAGGGATCACAAAGGTCTGGACCGACTATAACAAAATACAGAATTACATTATCAACTCTGAAGCGGCTCTGAAATTTAAACTGGTTTTTGCTATTGAAATCGAGCAGGTTTTTTTTTTAAATTTTAACTGGTTCTCTGCGATTTGAACTTGTTTTCTGAAATAAGAACTGGTTCTTTGAAATTCGAACTGAATTTAACTTCGTCCAGTAGAGCTTATGTCCTGGTGATTCGTTCGTACGTAATCTTTACCTTGATGACACTCTACAGGTCACATATTTCATTTAAATTGTATGACCTTATTCAGAAAGTTGTCTGCAAACTGTAGATGATACTTATTGTTCTAGGGGTCAATGGGTCAAAGGTCAAGGTCACGTTGACCTTCGATAGTGTGTCCTTGATAACACTCTACAGGTCACAATTTTCATTCAACTTTCATAAACTTGCTAGTACATGTAGATGATCTTTATTGTTTTGGGGGTCAGTGGGTCAAAGTAAAGTTCAATGTAACAGTGATCTCCGTTAACTTCACCTTGTCAACGCTCTAAAGGTCACAATTTGCATTCAACTTGATAAAAAAAGAGTTGCCTACAAACCGTAGATGATTGTTTTTGTGGTCAGTGGGTCAAAAATCAAGGCTACAGTGACTCGAACTATGAAAAAAAATCCGCTCAATATCAGTATATATATCACCCACACTCTTCAATTTCACATGATGATTGGTCTTACTGAGTAGACGATCCCTTCTATGTTTTGGGACTGTGGGTCAATGTCACAGTGAACTTTATTAGGTTTTCCTTTAAAACACTCTACAGGGCACAATTTTCATTGACTTTCAAGACACTTGTTTAGAAGGTTGCTGCAACATGTAGATGTTCTTAACTACTTTTGTGGTCAGTGGGTCTAAGGTCAAGGTCACAGTGACCCCAACTTTGAAAATCGTTTCCACAAATATTTTGAGATCTAAATATCAACAACAGTCTGGAATCTTCTTCAGATGAGAACTGAGATGATCCCATACTGTTAGTGGGCAAGCCAAGGTCACAGTGACCCAACTCTGATGGCATTTCCTTATTAACATTGGAAAGGATTTTCACAAACGTTCTCAGAACAGTGCAGTCAGTCCAGTAGAGCAATACTGGCCCAAGGGCCACTTGTTTAAAATTTGAACTGAATCTCTATAAATTAAACTGGTTTTCTGCAAATGAACTTGTTCCTTTAAATTCGATCTGGTTGTTTGAAATTTGAATTTATTCCCTGAAATTCAAACCTCCATTATAAAACTTTACAAAGCAGCTAGTTAAGTCGCATTTCTTTCTAAAATATTTACAACAGTATGTTCTCCAAAGTTTTATGGCGCTACTAAAAAATTGTATTTGAAATATAAACGCCGCTCATCCCAGAGGTTGCGGGTTCGAGCTCCACTGGGACTACGACCGTTCCTCCTCATATAACACAAGTGCTTGTTTTTCCAGGAAGCGGACTCAAGAGTGACTCGATAAGCTACAAGCTTTCATCACAATCGAGCTAAAGTAAATAAGTATAAACTATAAACGCGATAAGACAACATAATTTAACACAGTATGTTTCCATGTATTACAATATTTCATTTTTTTAGGATGTGAACGTAACACTGATAAAGTAAGATGTATTTACCGCATCTAGAACCATTCCATGTGTATCCAGATATGCAGTTGCAGACAGTGCCGTTACATTCAGCGAAACAGTCAATACATGTAGTAGTATCTGCTGTACAGTCTTCAGTTACACGTGTCCCATCTTAAAATAATACTCACAATATCATTTTTCTTCATTCAACCAGTTCTGAACTTACGGTAAAATTAAACGCAACCACGTTTGCAAAAATGCAAAACAACAGAAGAAACACTAGATGGATCATTTTAAACACATTTGTCAAAAGAAAAGAGAAATCTTTACATTCAGTCTTTGACATTAATCAGCAAATTTTCTATTTCTTAATCATGTTTTTATTATGAAGTCTGCATATTATGGGCAATTAATGGTATCAAATATTTTTATTTAGCTCATTACACATTTCGTCTCAATAACTGAGAGTACACTAGTACAATGAATAAGTTATTTAGCAGTTCATTTTCAATGTTTCAAAGAAAAATATGTAAGAAAGAATACAAAATCGAACAATTTATTCTTACCCAACTAGTGACAAGTGATTATTAATTTACAACCAGTGCAGATGCACTGTTCACTAGTCAATTTATCAATTTTCAATGAGCATTTCTATGAATAATAAATCAAATCATCCCGATTGAAAAATAGAAAAGTAAATTTTAGAAAGATAAATGGATAAGGGTTAAATGTAAGGTTGAAATTATTACAGCATGTATCTCCGATCTGCACTTGATTAGACGGACATTCACATCTGTATGTGTTCGGGCTGCAGACAAGCGGAGACCCACATGAAGGTATTGCAGGATCACAGGGATCACATAATCCCGGTCCCACTGAAACAAACACATAAAATGTGACACATTAGTCTCCAAGTCAGAATTGTAACTACATGAAGCTAATCAGTCACAAGGGCTGGACAGATGCTCCCCGAAACATTTGTTTTTTCAATTAACAGTGCACGTGTTCCGTACTTGCAAATGAGAACTTAACAAGTGTCAATTGCAATTGTAGGAATGCAAAATAAAAAAACAGTGCACGGACATTATTCAATCAAAGGCCCAGATATGACTCCTGAAAATTGCACTTCCCTTCAAGATCCAATTCCATTGTCTTTTATATCAAATAAATCTGTTGAACGGTTTTCGTGCTATATTCCCTACAAGATGAATTTCACATGATAAAGGGAGATCATCCAAATATAGGCAATATATATAGTTAGGATATCAGACACTGCACTTCCTCTTAATATCTTCAATCACTATATGCAGTAAATGTTTCGTGGACTTGGACAAGCACACTTTTATATGTTAAAAGGAGAAATATTAAAAAAATAGGGATCAGCTGGAGTTGTGGTTCTTAGTCACTGCACTCCCTGTTAAGGGCCGGGCCTCCATCACTGTGTAAAATATCAACTAAATCCCTTGCATACTTTTCGATTTGGATATTACTCAGATTCCATGTATTTTTCTAAATATAGAAAGGGCTATAATTCTGACAAGAACCTTCAGAGTTATATACTCTTGTCTGTTGCTGGATGTAATGACGGCAAATAAGTACTGTAATGGTTTTGAAAAAAGTGGGGTGGTACGAAAACACTTAACCAAGGTGTGACGCCAACGTCGAAACGTTGAGCTAAAATGCGGAAAGCTCGACTTGGTGACTACATGCTCCTCACTTTGTTGACCATAAATTTTCACTCCCAATTATTATCTGATGTCGCACAATATTTATATATGAATATTTTACTATTTACGCCTGATATTTTGTATGTAAATTACTAAATTAAGGTTATTTAAAAGGTGAAATAATGTGATTTATTGAAATAAGAATGCGTTACCACATATTGAACCATTCCATGTAAATCCTGATATGCAGTCACATACAGTACCATTGCACATAGCATTATCATCGGTACAGGTGTCAACATTTGATGTGCATACCTCAGTTACGTGGGTCCCATCTATAAAAATATGTTAACCTATCATTTAAATATTCAATCCCCGTTACACGAGGCACAAATAAAAATATGGTTTGCTGTGAAATTATAAGATAACGTTCATGTGTGGCTTAGTGACTTGTTTTAGTTAATCTTATCCCGAAAGACCGTAACTTTCCTATCGCTTCTTCTTTCAGTTGAGTATCAGTAAATATCAAGTCATTGATAGATGTTTTCAGATACGTGTATCATTGTTAACCCATTTGGGGTAGCATCCTAACTGAAATGTAAGTTTTAAGTACTTTTGTATCCATCCAAACAGTTTGTTTTAATTAATATACAGTAACGAATGCTAACCAAATGAATTTTAAGAAAACTAATCTAAGTGATATTTTACAGGCCATAAAAGACATGAGTATCCTATTAGCATGATTTACATTTTTACATTCAACTGCATAAACAACAGCAAATATTGTTTAGATTGAAAAGGCTGACCTGTCCCCGTAACTGTCGCACAACCAAACAGTTTTCATCTAATAAATACACTGCTTGGCTCAAATAGTAAACAAGCTTCACACTTGCAACAAGCTCCACACTTACAAGTTTCACACTTACAACAAGTTTCACACTTACAACAAGAATCTCCGATCTGTATTTGAGCTGGCGGGCATTCACATTTATATGTGTCCGAACTGCATACAAGTCCCGATACACAAGGGAGTGTAGAGGCATCACAAGGATCACACAAGTTTCCTCCAACTACAATAAATATACAACAGATCGATATCCTAGTGATTACCTTGATGCAATCTCAACTTCCATGATACATTTTGTATAATGTAATTGCCATCCAAAGCGTTCTGTTCCGTTTCACAATTTCAACAAAATGCTTCACCTCCCATTTTACCTACATATTTACATAACACATGGCTAAATTGAATAAACTCCGAACATTTAAGCAGTTTGACTACCGGCAAATGCATGTTATTCTTTACAGATATAATGACTTTTTATGTCTTACCGCATCTAGTACCATTCCATGTAAATCCTGATATACAGTTGCAAATTGTTCCGTTACAGTCTGCATTCTTATCTATACAGGTATCAAGAGTAGATGTACATGGCTCAGTCACTAACGTTCCATCTTAAATCGGAAAAAAAGGTAGTTGTAGTTGATTTTAACGCCCGTTTCAACCATAGTTCAGTCCTTTAACAGGAACTCTCGTTCATAGAAAGAACAAGTTCTAGAACACTATCCTCCGTAAGAAACTGCCAACCCATGACCAACAATCGATAATAATAAAAATAAATATTATCTTTATTCTCCGAAGGTAACACATTAAGCCAACATCTTATAACCCGGCTGACACTGCAGACGCGGTGAACACGTACATCACTTTTGGCTTTGGTTCGCGTTTTATACGTCAGCAAAAATGAGCAAATGAAAGTAAAATTCCATGGCCCACCTACAGAGGTCACGCGCAGGGTCACCCTGCCTGCAACCGCGCATGGACTTCTAACGGGAGGTCAATTTCAAGGTTCTCATAAGAGTCAAATACCTAGGTTTGAGTACGACATGTCGCTTATGTCGTGAAAAATATTTGCACGCGCTCAAAACACTATCCCACAGGGGCCGTACGCGAACGTTGGTAAAATGAAAATTTTCAAAGCTGGTAAAATTGTGTCCAAGGTCATTTTCAAGGTCGTCTAAAAGGTCAGCATTTGCCTCGGACGTCTAGTTTTCAACAGTCAGGAGCTGTCGGCATAGCCTTTAAATTCATACAGACAAAACGTGTTCCATACGGTCACTGTCACTTCTATGGAAGGCCAAACCTGTCTTAACCCGCGTATACGTTTTATTACGTTACAGGTGTTCAAAGGATATAGAATCTACTATGCGACCTTCATTACAACAAAGAAAATATTGGCAATTCACATTCATGCAAACAAAACAATTGTAAACATAGATTCTAAGTTGAAAAATAAAACATTGGTACATGACAGACACACGAACATGCATATCAAACTAGAGAATATACATTAAATTGTTTAAGTACTGGTAGGCCTACATATACGTTAGTGAAAATTACTTAATTAAGTATTAGGCCTATGTGCAGTATAAAGATACACATATCAAGTATATTTATCTAGCAAACAATGTTGAGAGGTAACAATGATTTCAAGTCAGCGACTCTAATTACTCGACCACGGAGGATATAAGAATAACGGATTTTTGTCGTGTTATTATTTTTTATTTTATACCTTTAAACATTCTACCAAAAATACAGCCTTTAAAAACGGCCTGACAGAAAAAAATCCGTATTGTATGTACGTGCAATAGACAAAGTGCGGCACTATTTGTAAGAGTGCATTCAATTGGCCCTAAGATACACATAACGTTAATAAAGTAGCTTGGCTGCGCACTCGTATGATCCGACGAACGACTCGAGCAAATCCGACATACTGGATCACGTTACTATACTAATAACCCTGTCGTATACGAATTTTATATTCGCGAATAAGTCTGTCCGTTATCAAATTTACAGTAGATCAAAGTGCGGCACTATTTGTAAGAGTGCATTCAATTGGCCCTAAGATACACATAACGTTAATAAAGTCGCTTGGCTGCGCACTCGTATGATCCGACGCACGACTCGAGCAAATCCGGCATGCTGGATCACGTTACTATACTAATAACCCTGTCGTATACGAATTTAATATTCGCGAATAAGTCTGTCCGTTATCAAATTTACAGTAGATCTATTAAAGAATAAGAGCACCGTCTGATTTAATCCTTTTACGGTTTATTTATTACCATTTTTTAAGTAACAGTGTCCTTGACCTTGACCCAGAAACGCAATCCCACAAAAAGTTTTCGTAAATAATCACTAGACACTAAGTTTGGCCACAATAATGCAACTGCAACTAAAGATATTGTATTTTCCCCATTTTTCTGTTTTTAAAAATAAATGCTTGACAATGACCCCATAACCCCAATCCAAATAAAAGTCTTTATTTATATGTATTACACACTTAATAATTAAGTTACATTATGTCAATTGTAACTAAGATATTAAATATATTACCGTTTTTTTGAAACACAATCCCATTAAAGATCGTCTTAAATACTTACTACAAACAAAAGTTGGTTACATTATGTCAACTGTTACTAAAGATATCGAATATATTACGGTTTTCCTATTTTTAGTTACAATTACCTAAACCACAGGAGCCCCAAAACACAATCCAATTAAAGATATTCATAAATACTTCCTATACACTAAGTTTGGTTGCATTAGGTTCACTGTTACAAAAATATTGTGTTGGAAACTTTCTAAGTTAAGAAAGGACAATAATCCAGTCAAAATACATGACAGGCTGTAACTTGTGAAACTCACCCAAAAACTGGTTACACTGAGCACCTTTCGCATACAATGTGAAGAAGGTTATTAGATGAACAGGTTTTCCCAGTTTCAAAGTGATAGCTTTGATAGTTTCTTTGTAAGTGACCTAAACGAAAAACTTAATCGACGACGACAATCAAGTGACGACGATCGCTCGTCATCTGACGAGCTAAAAATGATTAAACATTACACTGACATAGGGATGACTGTATTCGAAACTTTATAATACAGGAGATAAATTTGATGATTTTGATTAGTCTCTGTATACAAAACCGATCAACATTCGTTTATACCGTCTTCCCTTAGGAATCTTATCTGTTAGGCTACAGAAGATCAGTAAATTTTGTGGACATTCAAAACACTAGATGCCGACGTGCAACATGTCGAGCCTGCCAGCTGTCAAAAGGACTAACTCTAAGTAGACATAGGTCAAAATACACCTAAATATTGGATGTAAAGTTCTCTATAACGAGCTTTCGCAAGCGGCTCGACAAAAATGGCCGACGCGCCTGCGATTCTACTGTCTTATCAGTTAGAGAATTAATTCGTAGTTAGAAAGAAAAAAAATACATTGATCACTGCGGACAATACCATGATACGGATATTGACGAAAGAGCTCATTTCAGTAAAGTTGATTTTTTGCATCCCGGTGAAATGGCGTTGTTAGTATGAAAAACACCGTCACTGACATAACTAACAAATTCTTCAATTTCATATCCTGTCTTTCTGCAACTATGCTGCTAAAAGGATATTCATATACAAATTCGAGATTTGGACGAAATAAAGTACTTCCAGATCAGAAGAAAATCTGAAAACAAATGTGCTTTCCTACAATGTACTGTCTATGTTCTATTTCAAACTGCATTTAGTAAAAGTCCTGCTTAAAACGCTTTACAAAGGTGTATCCTAATTTTGTGCCAGTTCAATCCTGTGATATGTAATTTTCTTTTCTCAGTATTAAAATGTTTGAATAAAATATATTGAAACTGACTGATTGAAATACATGAAGAAAAATCAACAACTTCGTTGCAAAGAAAACGAACACTATGATGCAATATCTTTTGTAGTTTTTAGAGCAAGAGCCTCCATATCTGGCTCAATGCTCATCTGAATTGGATACAACAAATCTCTCCCCCTTGGGCCAAACAATGTACCATCCTTGGTGTACACATCACTTACCTCTCTCTGGTTCTTAAGAAAGTCCCATTCATGGATTTGTAAGGTACTGCATTTTACCGAGATTAACATTACACTTACTGCGACGTGCGGCGAAATGATCACGCAGTAGAACTTTATTTATTATGGAACTGCATTTATGTAAATATTCATACGGTATTCTGTTTTCGGTTTATAAAATCTGCAAGTGACAAACTTTTATTTACATGAAAAGGAGCAGCAATCTAAGGCCGGGTGATTACGTGAGCGTAAGAAGCTTTGTAGGTCCGAAGGGTATATCTCAGTTTATCATAACGGCATTATTTCGCCAACTTTATTTAACAAATTTGCAGTATACAGATCTTTAACTGGATATACGACCTTGTATAGCCTGTTTCAATTGATAAAAACCGTCGCCTAACGGCTCGAGTTTATCAATTCAAACTTGCAATTATGAGGCCGTTTATATAACTAATAATAAAAATCGGATCTTGAATAAATAAACAATGCGTACAACACTCGTTTCCATTCTGTACTTGATTTGGTGGACATTCACATCTGTATGTGTCTGAACTGCAAACAAGTGACGTATCACATGTAGAACTCGAAGGATCGCATGGGTCACACAGATCAGTACCAACTAAAAGTAAAATTTAAACTTTAAGGCAGGACAAAATGTTTGCATTTTATTATAAAATTTCAAAACATATTGTGTGTACGTATGTCAGAGCAAATGCTATAATAATTACGTTTGCCTACATTTCGTTATTAAAATTCTAGATGTATAATGCTCGCAATAATATTTGAAAATGCATGAAGACTACAGTAAAACAGCAATGGTTTCACTGCGCAATTTTATTCTTTCAGTAGTTACCGCAGATTGATCCGTTCCAGGCAAATCCGGGCATACAGTTGCATATTGTACCATTACACATTGCTCTATCGTCAATGCAGGTGTTCAGACTGGTTGTACAGCTGTCAGTGACACGGGTCCCAACTTTAAACAAAATATACAAAGTAGAAGAAAGGAACTTCTTTCTTAAAAACAATTATACATTCAGGACAGGTTTTTAATTTCTACCCCTGACAATACACGAACTGTTTTTTTTAAAAATATATTGTTCGTCAAGAGTATACTCTGTATTGATTAACTCGGAGCTATACAACTCTTACATTCTATAGTTTACAATGAAGTAGTATGACATGACAACAATATAAGTATTGTATATCCAACGGTATATGTATTGTATATCTAACGATATTTGTATTGTATATCCAACGGTATATGTATTGTATATCTAACGATATTTGTATTGTATATCCAACGGTATATGTATTGTATATCTAACGATATTTGTATTGTATATCCAACGGTATATGTATTGTATATCCAACGGTATATGTATTGTATATCCAACGGTATATGTATTGCATATCAAATACTTTTATCCTCCTTAGAAGATATTGAATATATTAAATTTTATTTGAAATATTGAAACGTTTGTCAGGTAGTATAAACATACACATTTCATTTAATTCAACGGTTTAAAGGTATTATACTTCGCATTTACGTAATCAATCACTACTGACAAAAATCTTACTATCCTGTATTTGCATGTTCAACTAAGTACTTTGTAATATATGAATCGTATTTCAGAGACAAGCATATCATCAGGCACAGGAAAAAGGAATTTTAACTAACAGCAAGCATCTCCAATTTGAACTTGATGGGGTGGGCATTCACATTTATATGTGTCTGAACTGCATACAAGGCCGGTTCCGCAAGAACTTATTGCAGGATCGCATTGGTCACACAAGTCTCGACCCACTGAAACAAGCATTTAATTTAATTAGTGATACTCTGAATTTGCTTCTGCTGAAACTATTTCATTGCTATGAAGTATGATCAATTATCAGTTTAAATGTATGATATATCAAAATGATCATACTGACTTCTAATAAAATTAGATTTTAACATATGTCCTAAGGACTTTTAAGATCTAATGTATGCTAAGTTATTTCTAAAACTCATGCACAAATGAGAATGTACTTTATAAAATAGGTAAATAATCAACTTTTGAAAAGATTATCAAAACAGATTTTGGTAAAACATGTATTCAAGAACAAAGTTGTTATATATGCATTTTTCTTTTGAGTTTTAAATTTAGTAGTACAATGTAGATTCATTCTTCTTTTTTATCTATATAAATCAATTCTAAAGGTGTTTTAGATAACTTTGATGCTCCTTTTCGGGGGTAATATCGCGTAACATCTAAATCCTTATTCTATATCAGTATAACAAATTTATTCCGAATCTAACCGCTGTCCTACTAAATATCTAAACTGGACCTGACTATAGTTCAATTTATACATTAACATAACTTTATGAAGGCGGTGATCAGACTAGATGGGTGTTCAGTAGAACACTTGTGTCGCCCTCTTACGCTTTGTCAGAATAACCAATAATTTTGTGACAAAATCTAAGTACAAAAAGGGGTATAATTCTGTCAAATATGACCTTGACCTTCAAAATTTGGCGGCATTATGACGTTTATGTCACAAGCAATACAATTTGAAAGTTTGGTGAAGAAATCTGAAGAAATAGCAAAGTTATAGACATCATTAAGTTTTCGTAACAAAATATAAGTACAAAAAGGGAAGTAACTCTGTCAAATATGACCTTGACCTACAAAATTTGGCGGCATCACAACCCTTTTGACATAAGCAATACGATTTGAAAGTTTGATAAAGAAATCTTAAGAAATGGCAAAGTTATAGCAAAAATCTAAGTATAAAAAGGGGCATAACTCTGTCAAATATGGCCTTGACCTACAAAATTTGGCGGCATCATGACCCTAATGTCACAAGCAATGCAATTTGAAAGTTAGATGAAGAAATTTTAAAAAATGGCAAAGTTATAGCCAACGTTAAGTTTTCTTGACAAAATCCAAGTACAAAAAGGGGCATAACTCTGTCAAATATGACCTTGACCTACAAAATTTGGCGGCATCACAACCCTTTTGTCATAAGCAATACAATTGTAAAGTTTAATGAAGAAATCTTACGAAATGGCAAAGCTATGGCCAACGTTAAGTTTGTGTGACGGACGGACCGACGGACGGACGGACGGACCGACGGACCGACGGACGGACGGACGGACCGACGGACGGACGGACGGACGGACCGACGGACAAAGCGATCCCTATGTATCGCCTTTTCTCAGAAAGGGCGACACAATAAAACTATCTTAATGAATAGCAAACAGATCACATTTTTCGAAAACTTACCACATATGGACCCGTTCCAAGTGAATCCTGATTCGCAGTTACAGACTGTACCATTACATTCAGCGTGCTTGTCTGTACATGTGTCGAGAGTAGAAGTGCAAGCTTCAGTAACACGCGTTCCGTCTATCGATAAGAAAGTAAAGAATCGTGACTACAGAATGATATATATTGAACAAAATATTCGCTCGATTTTCTAACACTTCTGTTTCAAACTATACTACGACTTCACGAAAATTTGTTATACATTCATACCTCTTTTTCAGAGCGTACATAGTCAAAATAAATAAATATGGTTGCATTGGTGACGAGAATATCCTGATTAACTTGTAAGGTCCATTCAATATGATAATTTAACTAAAACAGAATGTTTTTATTTTACATAAATGGGCTTTTGTATCTTGTATATCATCAGGGATTCAGTCATATTATGCAAGATGACTACTCACTATTCATGATTTATCTATAAAACTGAATTCCGATAAGTAAATAGATGTAACGCTATTCTGCTCTAGTTTCAGATTCAAATGAATAGTTTTACTTTGAAACCTTAGTTCAGAACATTGATGTCTCTCAGTACGTATAAATTCATACAGCAAAAATGGTAGGTGTATATGAAAAATGGTAGGTGTATGTAAAAACAATAACCGTACAGGCATTAACTTGATAAATATACAATGTGTGTGTTGTGAATCTTAATAATGCCTGTTTTATAAACATATTTATACGTATTTCGTACTTACAACACATATCTCCGATCTGAACTTGTTCAGGAGGACATTCGCACCTATACGCATCTGAACTGCATACCAAATGTGAAGCACAAGTTGAAATTAACGGATCACAAGGGTCGCAAAGGCCTTGTCCAACTGAAAATTTCACATTTTCATACTTCATGGAAAACAAAATCATAGCATTTATTGAGTTCACCTGTATGAAATTGTCAATATATATTTTATTTCTTATTCTGCGGTAAATAAACATAGCATAAGAATTTTCGATTCGCTTTGGTTCGAATGCACTATTCATGGATATGACTTCCAATAACACCGTTTGGTTATTCAACAATCGATAGACAAAACTCAGCACCTGGAACAATGATATTGAAAATAATATTTAAGATAATTAAAAAAGTGAAAAGTGTCACATATAAATTAATATTCATGAAGCGTATGGGAGTCAAAATAATAGAGTGGTTACTGCATCTTGATCCGTTCCATGCGAATCCTGACAAACAGTTGCATATTGTTCCATTACACTCAGCATTGTCGTCAGAACACGTGTTCAGGCTTTGAGTGCATGATTCAGTAACACGTGTTCCATCTAAAATAAAGCGTTACTTAAATAAGTAAAGTAAAATACGTATGATGAAAAACAACGCTTACAGATCATTAGGTTTCAAATCATAAAAATACGTTTTGGACATTTTTATATTAAGTTATTATTTTTTATTTTTGTGCAATATGCACTGTAACACTGATTACAGCTCCTTTCGAATACAGCTCCCCAGAGTTGTATTCGTTAGCGTGCACCAACGAATACAGCTTCCCTAATCAAATGGAGCTGTATTCGGGGTTCTTGTACGTTTTTTTTCGAATAGAGCGCCCCAGTGACCCGATGCAACATAGACGTATCATTCGTTTATACAAATACGCTGCAAAGAATTTATCATAAAATACTATTAATGGATCCAGTATTTTTCAGGATGCAGTACTTAGCCCTGGTAGGTCTGTCATTTTGTCCGTACGTGTTGGGCGGACAGTTCAATGAAAATTTGAAGTTTGATGACTTTTTTGCTGATATTGAAGAATTTATTTTCTTTTGATAAACCTTCATTGTTTTCATATGACGGTAGCACATAAGGCAAAAACCTTGTTGACGATATGAAGCTCATACACATCAGGGTATATGGTCTGACAGACGGACGGAAAAGACAACAGACAGGGTAGGACAACAGACATATGGTGGGACAAATTGACGGACGGAATAAATGTAACATGCAGTGTTTTGAACAGGTGTTAGATGTTTTTAGACTATTTAGGTTTCTAATTTATATTTTTGGACATTTTTAAAATAGGGATAATGGCTCTTTATATATTCTAATAAAGCAAATATAGGGAGCTTTATTCGAATTTGCATATGCTTTGGTTCGAATACAGCTCCGCTCCCCGGGGAGCTGTATTCGAAAGGAGCTGTATCCGGTGTTACAATGCACTTCAATGCGCTAAATCTAAATTCCGTCTATGAGGAATGAACAAAATGAAAATCCAACTACATCGTTATATCACAGATATTTTTTATCAAACTTCAGACTTAACAAACACATTAATAAACCTTTAAAATGAAAATAATAGTATGGCGCTTAAAGCTATTTCCAGATTTTAAGACAAAATTATTTAGTTACAGCAAGCATCTCCAATTGTTACTTGGCCAGTCGGACATTCACATCGGTATGTGTCGAAACTACAGACAAGCGGAGACTGACAGGAAGATATTGCAGGATCACACGTATCACATAAGTCTGGTCCAACTGAAACACATTATCGGTAAAACTGAAAATTCGGGCGTGACATGTAGATGTATTTGTAAGTCTAATTCAATTGAACAAAACGTAAAACGAACAACTTACTAGCTTGTTTCCAAAATGAGAACTAAAAGTTACATAAGTATGTATAACTGAAAAAAAAGAAATTACATGAACCTGGTCGGACAAAAATAGCACTGCTCATTTATATAAGCGATATCGTTTCAAAGTTAAGTATGCTAACACTATAGTCTGAAACCCTAACTCTAAATTTGTTGTTAACCAGCATACTCTATATTAAAATAAGAATCAGGAAAATTCCCTTGGACTTTAATCTCCTTACAAAAAAGTACAAGCATGTTCGTTCGTTACTGTTACAAATTACAAAGTAACATGTATCGTCAGTCAGTCGTCACACTTTTATGTAAACACCAATTAAAGACAAAAAGTGATCAACATTTCATATCTTTAATTTTTTCATTTTCATGCTGTAGTTTTAGTTCTTGAGTTTAATGCCCGTATAAATGTATGTGTTGAACAAAAATTAAAACGTGGACCTATGTTTTACCCGCAGACAGTTTATGGCAAAACCAATACTAGAAACTTTCTCACATAAAGAAACATGGTCGTAGATGGGCTCGAACCCATGACCCTCGATCAGTTACAATGTCTCTAACAATTCGACTGCGGAGGTAGACCCGGATGAAGGTAAGGACAAGTAAAAGATAATCTACTCTACCACAAACAGAGCCATTCCAGGAAAATCCCGGTACACAGTCGCATACAGTCCCATTGCATATAGCATTATCATCTGTACACGTGTCTACTATAGATGTACACGACTCAGTCACAAGTGTTCCGTCTGTAAGAAGTACAACATGTAATGTATTGGCGCAAACATTCTTTATTGATTTTAATAAGAATTTGTGTATTTAATATTGATAAAGAAAATACTTAAACATATACATCTTTGTATACTAGTTGGAGTTATAGTGTATTTCATGAGCTTCATGAAACTATTTCGATATCTACTAGGTAAAGAAGTGACCATATTTTTAATTACAATGAATATGAACACTTTTCCCATACTTTTTATAAATAATAGAAAAAGTACCATAATTCTGGTATTATGAAAATATGAAAAGTGTTGCAATATTTTGAGTAATAAACAGAAAGAAAGTTTCCCTGTGAGTATTAAAACTATACTACAAGGGGCAGGAAACGTCTAGTACTATTTTGCAACACATTTTTTCAATTTCAGATTTTATAATAAGCTAACTATACGTATAATAATATGTTTTCAGTAAGCATGAAAATAGTTTTGATTTCTGTATCAATCACTAAAAACTGTACTATATAAAGACATTCCTGATACTTACAGCAACTACCCTCAACCTGAACTTGATTTGGTGGGCAATCACATGTCGATGAGTCTGGATTACAAACCAATGGAGAGCTACAAGTCGAATCTGAAGGGTCACAAGGATCACAGAGATCTGTCCCAACTGTAAAATATTAACGCTGAAACTTTTAATCTGCTTCCGCACTTTTTAAAATTATGCAAAATAAGTCTAAAAATATTGACGGAGTTAATATCAAGGGGTCGAACATGTACCGGTTCGATACATTTTTTAAAGTCAGGTCTTAATGTTAGACGAACGTAAACTAGATGGGTGTTCAGTAGAACACTTGTGTCGCCCTCTTACGCTTTGTCAGAATAACCAATAATTTTGTGACAAAATCTAAGTACAAAAAGGGGCATAAATATGTCAAATATGACCATGATCTATAAAATTTGGCGGCATCATAACGTTTATGTCATAAGCAATACAATTTGAAAGTTTGGTGAAGACATCTTAAGAAATAGCAAAGTTATAGCCATCATTAAGTTTTCGTAACAAAATCTAAGTACACAAAGGGAAGTAACTCTGTCAAATATGACCTTGACCTACAAAATTTGGCGGTATCAGAACCCACCCTTTTGACATAAGCAATACAATTTAAAAGTTTGATAAAGAAATCTTAAGAAATGGCAAAGTTATAGCAAAAATCTAAGTATAAAAAGGGGCATAACTCTGTCAAATATGGCCTTGACCTACAAAATTTGGCGGCATCACAACCCTAAAGTCATAAGCAATGCAATTTGAAAGTTAGATGAAGAAATTTTTAACAAGAGCTGTCACATGACAGCACGCTCGACTATTCGAAAGGTTGTTGGTAAAATGGGGTTTTTGTCAAAGAACAGGAGTATTGTGTAATTGTTTGTAAGAATTAAGGTCAAAGATATGAAACTTGTTCAAAGACCTTTGTAAATGTACATTACATTCAAAGCCTTACTCTGGATTCTGTAAGCCAAGTGGAGGGAGGAGGGGATAATTTCAAAGAAATACATAACCTTGTAAATTTGATCATGAATAACTCTGTAACTTTTCAAAATTGAAATGTATAGAATTAAAAAAGCATGACCGCTGCATGCTGCATAATTATTCTATGATATTTCAAAAGAAAGCCATTTCGAGTATTTCCATGTTAGTCTGGTAAAAACTGTGACAAAATTCTAGGTTAAAAGGGGCATAAATGTCAAAAATCAAAAACATTGGTGAAGATGTTGACAGTAAACATACATTTTAAGTCCATAAAAAAAATCAAAGTTAAAAAGGGGCATAAATCTGTCAAAAATCAAAACAGAGTTATGGGGATTGTTTCCTCAGATGTAGATGTTGATGGTAGACACATACTTTGAGTTTAAAGTCAATACCTTTGATAGTATTCAAAACATTTGACTTTATAAAATCTTTTACCAAATATTCTAAGTTAAAAAGGGGCATAAATCTGTCAAAAATCAAAACAGAGTTATGAGGATTGTTTCCTCTGGTGTAGATGTTGATTGTAAACACATACTTTGAGTTTCAAGTCAATACCTTTGATAGTATTCAAGATATTTGAATTTATAAAAATCTTTAACAAAACAATCTACGTTAAAAAGGGGCATAAATCTGTCAAAAATCAAAACGGAGTTATGAGGATTGTTTCCTCAGGTGTAGATGCTGATGGTAAAGATATATTTTGAGTTTCAAGTCAATACCTTTGATAATATGCAAGATATTTGAATTTATAAAAAACTTTAACCCAAAATTCTAAGTTTAAAAGGGGCATAAATCTGTCAAAAATCAAAACAGAGTTATGGGGATTGTTTCCTCAGGTGTAGATGTTGATGGTAAAGATATATTTTGAGCTTTAAGTCAATACCTTTGATAGTATTCAAGATATTTGACTTTATTAAAAACTTTAACCAACGCAGACGCCGACGCCGACGCCGACGCCGACGCCGACGCCGACGCCGGGGCGAGTGCAATAGTCTCCTTATTCTTCGAATAGTCGAGCTAAAAATGGCAAAGTTATAGCCAACGTTAAGTTTTCGTGACAAAATCTAAGTACAAAAAGGGGCATAACTCTGTCAAATATGACCTTGACCTACAAAATTTGGCGGCATCATGACCCTTTTGTCATAAGCAATACAATTGTAAAGTTTAATGAAGAAATCTTAAGAAATGGCAAAGTTATGGCCAACGTTAAGTTTGTGTGACGGACGGACCGACGGACGGACGGACGGACAAAGCGATCCCTATGTATCGCCTTTTCTCCGAAAGGGCGACACAAAAACGGTTTTGTTTCGTGTTTTGTCCCGCTGCGTGTTGAAATCGCCTTGTGCATTTGGCGGAGACGTCATTTCTGTTTATTAGATTAGAAGGTACCATTAAGACAAACATGTGAATTTGCAGAGAAAAAAACTCCGAAATAAATATTTGTTTTGAATTAAACGCCTGTTTAAATGGATATTCTGTTTTTTTATAATCTTGTAATAAGACCACTATTCTTAATATCGAAATGTTTTTTTTTATCCAGACCTTTTTACTAACAAAATTGGTGATTTTGTTCCGGAATGTTTTGTCTTAATAGCAAGGTCTCAATATCGGATGGTCTTAATAGCGGAACTTTACTGTACTAGTATATCATGCTGTGAGGGGACATCTTTTGGGCATGAACCGCATAAATAGAAGGTAACAATAGCAGAAAAATGTCGTAGATTGCAATTTATTTAATACGGCCGAAAATATCTATGAACATAAGCAATTGTTTAGAGTTTAACGCCAGTTTTCCACAGTATTCCGGTTATATACAGGCGGACAATTTACCGAACCGTAGTTCATGAAAAGGGCTAGTACAAGTAAGAAGCTGCCATTTTTTCCACATAAAGGGACATGGTTGGCGGTGTTTGGACCCGTCACACTCAATCGGTGATAAGTTTAAAGACTCAAACCCCTCGACCACGGTGTCGGTCTATGACAATAAGTGAAATGTAAATATACCTGATATGAGCTGGGCTACATTCACATACAAGAATATACAATGTGTAACCAACAATCAGCAACCAAAAACAACTGTTTTTGTGTATTTTTATTTGGAATCTTCAAGCCAAATATGAATAAAACGGACAAAATTGAGTATTTGGGAATAACATACTCATTTATGAACCGATGCAGACTGCAACAACAAACAATTGTTCAACATACACATTATATACACACTTGAAGGGTGTGTTCCAATACCACTAAATTTCCAACAAATTATCATAGCATTATCATTAGCATTATCATATTATTATTATGTTCCAGCATTATCATATTTTGATTTGGACAAAAATTGTTCGAGCTAAAATGGTTTACATGTCTTACCTTTTATAGCGTACAGTTAATGTATCGAACATTAAGCCATTCGTACACAAGAAATGTTTGTCTATGGAGTTATTTTAGCTCGATTGTGAAGAAAGTTTGTAGCTTATCGAGTCACTCTCGAGTCCGCTTCCTGGAAAAACCAGTACTGGTGTCATATGAGGAGGTACGGTCGTGACCATGGTTGGGCTTGAACCCGCAACCTCCGGGATGAGCGACATACTCCTAAACCTCTACACTACCGCTCCCCTTTAAACAGACTGGAATACAATTAGTTGTCAGTTTCCTTTCCATATCTTTTTTAAAAACGATACCACCAGTACCTTCTGAAGTTTACAGAATCTAATCACATGATGCACAGCACTAATTAAAACAAGAGTCTTAAATAAGAAAAAATACATTGCAAATTGCCGACTTTTAGTCCGTCTAAATTTTACAACTGACTTTAAATTTTATCGAACCAGTACACGTTCAATCCGTTGGATAACAACTATCTAATTATAAAACACAAACAATTATCAAACAACAAATAGCTAACTTACAACAAACTAAGCTATTCCAGCCACAGGTGAGTGTAGCGTACCAGGGACCCAAACAGTGAATGTTAGATAAAAAATATATATCAATCAAAAGAAGGTAAACAACGCAGTTCGCACATAGACCCAGTTTCAGCTTCAATTACTTCATCCAGAATAGTGCATATTTATCAAAACCTATTGCATATATAGCCTACGTAATTATAGTTTCCGTAAACGTTTACTTCAAGGTCCGTTTTGTAACAGCGACTGATAGTTTCAGAAAGTTTTACCATTTCTCGCCAACTCGAATAAATCTCACACATTTCGGATACGTCTATTTTCCAATGCGCAACCGTCACTGTGGACATACACAAGAACGGCACAACACTGCTACTTGAGCTCAGTATTCCATAGACATGTATTAGTGATGTGTAACCTAGACTTGGTAAGACCTGGCCGATCGATGCGGTATGGAAACTAGTTTTTCCCATTATCAGTATGGCTGCATGTATATGTTTACAAAATATATCAACGAAATAAAATGAATACTGTGTTAACGGATCGTATTAAAACTGGAAAGCTTGTGGAAATATTTATCAAATCAATTTCTACAAGCGCAGGTTGTGTAATATTTGGATGACACAAGGCGAGATTGTTTAAAAGCTTGTTAAAAGGGAAGAATTCAGTGTTAGAAATGTGTGAGATTTATTCGGGTTGACGAAAAATGTAAAAAAAAATCGGAAATTATCAGTCGCTATTTCAAAACGGTTTGCTTTTGGGCCTTGAAGTAAACTTTTACGGAAATGATAAACATTTATACTATATATGCAATAGGTTTTGATAAATATGAATTATTCTAGACGAAGTAATTAAGGCTGAAAGTGGGTCAATGTGTAAACGGTGTTGTTTACCTTCTTATTGATATATAGTAACTAGGCTAGTTTGAACTAAAAATCACTGTATGGGTCTCTGGTACGCTACACTCACCTGTGATTCCAGCCAGTTCCGGAGATTACAATCTCAAATCTATCGCAAACTGAGCGATCATAAATCCCACATTACAAGCGCAAAGGTACCGCATACTGTGCTGTTCCAGGTATATTCCAATATTACAGCGCAAGGTCACCGCATACTAAGCTATTCTACGTAAATTTCACATTACAAGTGCAAATGTACCGCATACTGGACTGTTCCATGCCAATGCAATTATACAAGCGCAATCTTACTGCATCCTGTATCACAAGCACAAAGATTCCAGATACCATGCAGCTGTTCCATGTAAAACTCATATAACAAGCGCAAACTTACCGAATTCTGAGCCATTCTAGGTAAATTCCATGTTACAAGCGCAAACTTACCACATTTCACGTAAATCCAATGCTACAAGCGCAAGCTTGTCGCATACTGAACCATTCCAGGTAAATCCCACATTACAACCGCAAACTTAATGCATACTTAGCTGTTCAATGTAAATCAAATTTTTCAAGCCCAAACTTACCGCATACTGAGCCATTCCAGGTAAACCCCATATTACAAGCGCATATCGTTGTGTTACATCCAGCATTGTCATCTGTGCAGGTATCCAGCTGTGTCGTACATGACTCACTGATACGTGTTCCATCTTCAAATATTTTGAGATAAAATGATATTACTGAGCGAACATTCCTTAAAATATACTTTTCTTATATTTTCTGCATTCTTGCAAAGCTGAATTTTTTTTAAATTACATCTATGCTAAGTTCTCAATTACGTTTTTAGAAAGGCTATAATTTTCAGACTTAGAAAACTTGTGACGGTGCATTCTCTTTCAAAACTGTTTCAAGTTACTGTAACAAAAGCTCAACAGTTAGCTAGCCGGACAACCATTGAGTTAGCTCTCCTTATTATACCGATGATTAGCTTGTATGACAGTTTTGATCTATTTTATTTCCTTCATTATATCAACTACATTCATTAGCTGTTAAACTTAAGTAAGAGACAATTACAGCATGCATCTCCAATCTGAACTTGACCAGGCGGACATTCGCATCTATATGTGTCTGAGCTACATACAAGTGGGGAACTACACGAAGACATGACAGGATCACACGGATCGCACAGGTCTTCTCCAACTGTAAAAGCATGTAATAGTAGAGCGCAAATATAAAATACTTGATTTAGGTATGCCCACATGCTAAATGTACTTGTCCGATATGACTTTAAAATCGTTTTGAGTAACATACCTCTAATCTTTTTACAGTCTCCTATGTATATATCAATATTTAGAAATGTGTGTAGAGATAGACTTTTGAAAGCTGTCCGCTGGATGAACCGACATTTAGAAAGCTAAGTACAGTCTTACACCGTCAGAACGACACGTAATAGCCGAAATCTACATAATCGACTGACTTATATATACTTTAAATGTTCAATGCATCGAACAATTGAATACATATGTTGAGGGCGACTTAATGTACACATTATACTTTACCACAAATAGAACCGTTCCACGTGAATCCTGACACGCAGTTACAGACTGTTCCGTTGCAGTCAGCATTATCGTCAGTGCACGTGTTAATCACACTTGTGCAGACTTCAGAGACACGTGTTCCATCTTCAAATATAACATATAAAGAACAGATTTTAATTCATCTGCTTACTCAAAACATTTGCATATGACCAATCCCATTATTTATATATTCCATAGTTCATACCTTTGTTTTTCATTTCAAATTATATGTCAATATATCTTAATGCATCTGCAGCAAAAAGTCATGGGCAATAATTGAACAAAGTCAATTTCACCCTGATGGAAAATGTATCAATATGTCAAGGCATTGACTTGAGATACCCATGTCAATCGTTAAATGAAGAAAGTTTCCTTTCTTTGTAAAGCAAACTTATCATAGATTATGCCACATCGCAATTCTGTAACATGTATATCATGTTCATCATTTAAAAAATTATTTTACAGAAGCCACTTTCTCAAGATGGCATTAAAAGATACTTTAAATAAGAAACAACTTCTAAACGTTTAGCAGAAATAAAGTATTGACGAACCATTAAATTTCAAAACAAAACCGCAGTGCAAAATAGTTTAGAACAAGAAGATGAATATTTTAAGAAAAAGAAAACAAAATTTACTTATGGTGATATTTTGTCTAAATTTTATAAGATGTAAACGTAAATATTAATAACAATTAAGTAATGGATGAATTGACCTTCGTAAACCTATAACCTCGAGCATACAAAAGTCATATGTAATAACATTTGTTTTCCTTAACAAACGCTGGTTTTCAAGATATGTTACTAGACATCACTTAGTCTTTGTAGTGTATTCATGTGTTGGAATTGAAAGGATATCAAGCATCAAGTAAATACCGGGCATTTATGTACAGAAAGAATTGTTATATTTGATATGTATTAAAGCAAACTTTCAATTAATAAAACAATCAATGAAATAAACAGCATTTACAGCATGTATCTCCAACTTGAACCTGGGTAGGTGGACATTCACACCTGTATGTGTCAGTACTACATACTAAATCTGAATTACAGGTGGCCGCGTCAGGGTCACAGGGGTCGCATAAGTCTGGGCCTCCTGTAAATTGAATATTCTAAAATAGATAATATATCATATATCCCGAAAATATACATATGCATAGCAATGTAATGGTATGTCTTACCTCTGCTCTTGAATCATTTTTAAACGGCACGAGTTTGTATTTTGAATTTAACACCAAACCGCTAGATTTGTTTTCTTAATTGCGTTGGACGCATGATTACATAATTTGAATATATTATAATATAATTCATATATTTTCGAACGAATCATCAAATGAAAGGGCTCCATGTATAAATACCTGTATTTCTATAACTTTGAAATTATACGCTACCAAATTATAAACGTTTTTGAAATCCAAAGATAACCACATAGTGTAAGAGGTGCCGTCAAACCAAACACAGAAACATTTTCGAAAGATTTCCTCAAATTTATTTTTAAATTTTATGTATTAAACAGAATTAAGTTCCGTAATTTGTTTTAACCAGACGGTCAAGAAGCGCTCGCTCCACTGCCGTCCTTGTCAGCTGTCTTTCTTTGGAGACTGGGAGTTTTTGGTTTCTGCTTACCCCGCTTCAAAGTATATTTCTCTAATTAAAGTAATCACCTCAACGGCTTTGAATGTGATATTTAATTTTAATTTCAGTTATCATGTTTGCGTGAACTGCTTTTTCATTCTAAAACTATTGATGTTTGTAATTCCTATATACACCATTAATGAGAAGGAACATTCAGTCCCTCAACAGAATGTTACGCCGGACTTTAATTTTAAGGCATGGTGTAAGGACTTGATAAACGATTACCTTTCGGAGCTTCTTTCAATAGCATAACACAAGCTTTTAAGGAAAGTATGACTCATAATGAGTAGCATACTATCGTTTGCTATCATAATTCTTAATTGTAGCACAAACTTTCGAGGAATGTCTATGCCTCCAGCAACACCAGTTTCAATAGACGTTTGTAAAGTAGCAGGCGGCTCCTTTCATCAAGGAGTCTTTTTGTACGTACAATGGTCCAAAGAAACATCAACTTAACCAATAAATTACATAGAAGTGCTAGCTGTTGAACCAGCAGTCAGCCGTTGGGCCCCACGAAGTGTTCGGTCGTCTCGCGTTCTCTAATTAATTAATTGAGGTTCGTCAAAAAATCAGGTTGTAATGAACTCTTAGAGACGTATATTCTGGCTCTCTGCTGTGTTTAACTTTCTTTTTCAATCCGATTTATATCCCGGGAGCTTGGACATTTTGGCTGAAAGCGTAAGCAGCAGTCCATAACATGGTAAACATAGATTATTTGACATTTTAGGGAGCGACCAGTTATAAGAGTCGTCGTTAGATCAGAACATTACTTTTTACGCTAGCGGGATCTTCTCAGAAAATATTATACGGACATTCATAACTCACAGACACGCTTATCTCGATTTTTGCAGTCACATGGGATATTCACCTGCCCTGCTATATCGGTGACTATTTGCCGCTATGCATTGTTTCTCGCACAAACTTTAAAAACTATCTGAAGCAGAACTAGAACATCATACGTTTACTTCACAGTGAATGGAATCTACCAAACCCTCTGAGAGACAATTTAACAATTTCTTGTGTGTTTGAAAGGTATCAGACGTGACCATAGCGAGTACATGGCAATTAAAGGTACCTATTACACCAAAACTACTCCTTCAAATTCTGTCATACCTGGATGATACTGACTCGTTCGAAGCTTTGGTTTGGGCGGTCCGTCTCACTATGTTTCTGGCCTGCTTTATCGCAGTAATATGCTATTACAATCTGCTAGCAAATTTGACATGAGCAAACCTTTGCGCAGACGGGACATTTGATTCTTTCCATGGACAGTACACAATCGTTGGAGTAAAGTTAAACAATTTAAGTCTAGAACTTTCGATTCACCATTACCGCGCCTAAAAATACATCCAGCTCATTATCAACAGCAGACTCGGGTAGCAACCATGGACCAGCTCGCTTTCACGTATCAGTCGAGCAATTGGCTAAAGGCGTTATCATCACAACAACTTATGCGCAACTGTCTCTGTTTATGTGACGTAGTTTTAATGGATATCGCCTCTATTTCTCGAAGACGTGATGGTGCTAGTTTCTGTTACTCCACCGGTCTCTCTGGTAATTGTATGAAACTGCTTGGAGACTTTCGTTCTTCGTGTTACTATTCTTACATTGTAAATGATGTGAAGACCCGTTACAAAATCATGCGACACATGCAAACTTTTGTTTAACCTACATGCTCAACCCCTACTTGTTGGGAAGTTTGGAAGATAAATATTGTTCTTGTATTAGGAAATTTAGAACTTTGATGTTACGCAACTTAATCCTTTCTGAGAAAGGCTTTATTGTGTTTTGAAATGTTCATGCATATTTTCCACAAGAATACTATAGTACGCGTATTATTACTTGATGGTTTATTTACATACACTGCCAATGATCTTATGTTTAAATGTTTATTATGCTTTTAATTTTGTGTATTTGTGTATTGGTCAGTACGCATTTGTTAGAGTGGAGTTATAATTAAAATAGCAACAAAGCTCCAAGTTTTCCCCTCACTTGTATTGTTCTTTGTTTAAACTGAATTAAGTCCCTCAATTTGTTTTAAACAGACGGTCAATAAGCACTCGCTTCACTGCCTTCCTGGTCACGTGTGTTTCACTGAGGACTGGAAGTTCTTGGTCTACGCGTTTATATTTCGCTAAGTGAAGTGACATTGCCCGCCGTTCCTACCCTAATTTTTCTTTTCACTTTCCTTTGTTGTGTTTTTGAGATGATAAACATTGCTCTTAGATTAGGACATTTATCATTTTGATGTTACGCAATGTTACCACCAAGTACGACAAAAAGAAAAACTAAACCTGTATAGAATATCTTTAAAACTCTTGCCGTAGCATCAAAAGAAATTAGCAGAATTAAAAGAATCCCGCTGCTACCGTCGTCTTATCTTTTTATTGATCATTCTAAAAATAAATTAAATAATATTCAATTATTCGATAATAATTAAAATATGACTAATGATATTAAACTGACTTTTAAAAAGATCCGCCACAATATCGTATCAGAGAAATAAAACTGATCGCTAAGTATGCCTCAGTATGCCTCAGATGATAATACGATATATGTTGATAGAAGCATGTGTGTGATGATACCGTTGATAGAAGCATGTGTGTGATGATACCGTTGATAGAAGCATGTGTGTGATGATACCGTTGATAGAAGCATGTGTGTGATGATACCGTTGACAGAAGCATGTGTGTGATGATACCGTATTATCATTTTGTGCAAAAGTGTCAGTCTTCTATCAAATAGCGAAATTTGATTCCCGTAAAAAAATAATTTTATGGTAAATTTTTTGATAATATTTATTTGAATTACACATACTAGAATGTATGTACATACATGTAATCATGACTCAATATGTTTATTTCAATATAAGTGTACGTAAAGAAATGTACAGGCTACATTTAACTATCAGGAATTATAACTAACTAGAAAATTATCTTGCTTGATGTCAAATATATTTTACAGCAAAATCATGTGCATTGCACGTTTTAAAGCAGAATTGACGAATCGACGTAAAATATACATTACCGCAAATCGAACCATTCCAAGAGAATCCTGGTATACAGTCACACACAGTCCCATTACAGTCAGCATTTTTATCTATGCAGGAATCTAGCATTGGTGTGCACACTTCGGAAACAAGTCTGCCGTCTGCATGCATCGGTTAACAATAATGAGTCAAACACAGCAGAAAAGAACTACATATTTCAAACTACCCCGTGATAACGACACGTAATCAGATGTGAAACAATTACAATAGAGATATTATCTTAATGTAAATGTTTACTAATCTTAATTATTTGGTGGTGGCTGTTCTATATCAGGTCCAATGGAGCTACCGAGTTTCTGGAAAGTGCGTGTATGCTATTGAAAGTTTAAACGGAAAACAGTTTAGAAATTAAAACATACAACGTAACTTTTATGTTCAATATATTTCTAATTGTTATACTCTTCAAATATTTTTAAGTAAAGTTAAAAACTTATGTTCTCCATGAACTTATTCTAAACGCCAAACTCATTCACACCTCTTATTTTACAGTTTAAAGGCAACAAGAAATTAAAGTTCTTGCAAGTTTTCATATTTCATGGAGATTTTAGCATAGTAAATAAATAAATTTATATTTACAGCAATTATCTCCAATCTGTACAAAAGGAATTGCGCAGACACAAATGCTTTGATTTGAACACACAAATGGAGGTGTGCACGGATCGTCAGAAGAACAAGGGTCGCCAAGGTTTGTCCCAACTGCAAGTGAAACAAGAGTATCGGCAACTACAGTGCGGTAGATGTTCTCCGAAGCATGCGTTTTCAAATGAAGAACAAAACAAACATTATTTTCTGTCTCTTAAAATACTAAACGATTTTCATCATTTTGCAAAATTGTAACAGCTATATTGCAGACAGGCAAAATAAACAAGATCTGTCAGACCATTCAAGCTGATGACTCTAACGAGAGTGTTTATTTAACAGTAAAAATAGCTGCTTTCCACATGCATTTACAAAAAAGCATGAAGAGCTGTATGAAGTTTGATCCAAACCTTGACAAAGCTGTAGAGATAACAACACTTTAGCATGTAAAACTTTAACCAGAAATTTTTGTCAAAATACAAGCTTGATTGAACTTGATTGTATGATCTTTGTTTGGTTTATCCAAAGACCTCTGTTTTAGAGAGGATTTTTTTAAACATTTCCCTAAAATCAATATGAAGAAAAGTTATAAAGTTGTTGCTATAGAATCCTATGTTTAATAAAGTGACCGCAAGACGGAGCCAATTTTGATCAAAGGATCATGATTTGAACACTCTAGGCCGAAGTTCACTAGGAAATGCTATATGTCAAATATCTAAGCTCTAGACCTTCCAATAAGAACTTTTTCTTTTCCACGACGAGGCAACCAGAGTGATGCATGGAATTAAATTAAATTGTTTGAATAACTTTGGTAGAGCTTCATGCATAAAAAATTCCTGTGAAATTTCGTTGAAACTAGCCCAATGGTTTGGTATGAGATGTCGTTTGAAGTAAATTGTGGACGGCGTACGACGGACGGCCGGACAACGGACATCCAACGATCCTAAAAGCTCACTATGACCACTTCCAGGTTAGGTGAGCTTAAGCAAAACCGAAGTATTAACAACAGAAGTAGTAGTAACCATTCATTGAGGCTTTGTTGCAGTTTAGACTCACTTGATATCTGCATGTTACTCTGACGTGTACAAGTAAACTGGTTTAGTTGCGACGTTTACAAGCAAATTTAATAATTCCACAAAATACTCACCACATAGGAAGCCATTCCAGGTAAATCCTTCTATACAGTCGCAAATTGTGCCATTACACTCCGCCTTGTCATCTGTGCACGTGGATAGATTTGGTGTGCACCTTTCTGTTACACGTGTACCATCTGAAAAATAGATATCACTAAAATGTATGAGTGTGTCTGGATAAACAGAAGTTTTACTTGTCAGTTGGCAGTAACTCAAAGTATTCTTTAAGCCTTACATGGATCGTTATATTCTTGCTGTGATTTTTTGTAATCTATGAATTCGTCAGATCTCTAGTAACACGTTCGTAAGCATCTTAAATATCATTAACTTTGCTTTTTCAAATTTTGACACAATTAACTTTTTTTTGATATGCAGTTTCTGGTGACAAAATGTCACGTAAGGGTCACGACGCCAAATTTACCGCATACATAACATTATACATGTAGATACGAAACAAAAATAAGTATAGACTTTCTATGTACATGCACGTTCAAAAAATTAAACCCCAATCAACATGACATTAATTAAAGTATCGTCATATTTTTATTCCACACTTCTGATGTGTTTTCTGGGAAATAAGAATTAAACAAACAGTTAATGAACCCTTGTCTGCAATGCCTATAACTATAACTATAAACTCTTTATTGCATAAAGGCCCATACACAAGACATATATACATGTACAATAATTGAAATAAAGTGGTGAGATATCAGGAAATTTATATGGTGGTCGGCGGTTCCTTATACAATATATTTAGCTAAAAGCTAATTTTGATAACTTTTAACAATTATTCATGTACAAACTGATAAAAACTGTTCTCTTTCCTTACCGGCATAGTATATATACATTGCAATATTTCTGATCGTTTTAACATTTTCACTAGACATTAAGTCGTAGAACTTTTGAAGTGAAGCATTTAACGTAAAGTGTTCGGGGACATATGTTGACCTAGTATTAGAATACAGCGGGCAAATGAGTACAAAATGGAATTCATCTTCAATATGACCTTCACAATATGGGCAATCACGATATTCTCTATCAATTCCATAATGCCTACCCTTTTCTATGCGATGAACATCGAAAATTTGCTATACTTTATCTAAATTTTGTAATATCTATAACCGTAACATACTTTTCTGTTTTATAACCGTTTTAACATTTACGTAGTGACATAGTTTACTACTTTCACTACACCTAGACCTCCACGTTTGTACATACTGGTCTTTCAACCTTTCTTCGAATTCATATAAAAAGTGTTTTGGATACGCAACTTCTTGGCACTCCCATATATAACTAAATCCATTAGTAAGTAAACATCTTTTAACATCTGTAACCCAATTCGAATAGCCCAAATTATCATAGTACATTAACATTTCATTACATAATTTTGCGTACCTATTTCTGGGTAAAGTTAACAACCGTATCCAATATTTAATGCAACGTTTCACCGAGGTATCTACCAACGTCCCCAAGAACTGCATCATTGCATGCACGTCTGTTCACGTTTAAAAACATTTACAGGCATACATTTGAATAGCTTCAATACAATTCATATTCTCAAGTCCCCAAATTTCGGAGCCATACAACAAAACTGATGCTACCTGAGTGTCGAATATTTTGAAAACGTTTTTACAGGTAAACATTGCAAGAGTTGCAAAGAGTCAAGGATATGTAAGAGTACTTTTTTTATTTAACTGACATAGGTTCAGCCATTTTATACATAGATAATCTGTTAGAAAAATATATGCCCACGTAAGTAAACAATTTACAATGTCTAACTTATCATTTGAATATGTCCACTTTTCCCTCATAGCTATTCGACCACCTCTTTTAAACACTAGCACCTTTGTTTTTGATATATTTACATGTTCCTTAAGTTTACTTGCATTACAAAAATCATGTAGGGCATTTAACTGCTTTTGTAAACCAGACACAGTATCTGCTATAAGCGCGATATCATCTGCAAACATGAGCAAAATATTTGCACAATGTCAGGAAATAACTGAATACCTCTAGTATTATTGTTACATAACAAGGTGTACAATTCATTTATAAACATAGACAAAAGAATAGGGCTTAAATTACACCCTTGACGTAATCCAACTGGGCATGAAAAAATATTGTTAAAACCTTGCTGTGCTCGAACACATGCTTTAACAGACGCATAAAGTGATTGTATTGCCTGATATAAATGGCCTTTAAGGTAGGTCGATACCTTAGACTTCAAATTTGGTAATTTTTCTGATTTTGTTGAAACTTGGTCCAAGTATAGCACTATGATTCTTGTTTATTTTTGTGTCGTCTTAGCAACAGTACGTTATAAGTGATGACGTCACGAACGTCGCAACTTAGAGCGCCAAAATGCCATAAAATCGCCTTGGTGAGTCTTCTAAAAAGTCTAATCTCAATACAAAATCAGCGAAATTTCACAATTTTAAACTTTATTTAATTTATATAAGGACTAGCGTATTTTTCGGTGATAACGCGCTACATTACAACGGGCATTTATCATTTCAGTGAGCAGCCCATGCTTTTTCGGATATAAAATTTTAACAAAAAATCGGCAAACACGGGCAAAAAAGACATCTTTAAAAAACTACAGGCCCGCTAAAAATTTATTTTCAGCAAAAGTAATCAATTTTCAAGGGAAAAGTCAAATAAAAAAGGGAACTTTACTTCTTCAGTTTTTCACAATATTGTATAGAAGACAAAATGTACTTCCGATTTTTTTACGTACATCGCAACGTTTTATCGACGTCGCTCGGTGCTTCGTTGCGCTGTAGATGTTGCATTATTTTTTACGTCAATTTCAAAAGTATTAATGAGCGTCAGTATTTCTAATATTAAGCATGAAACAGTGTATGGGTTATCAAGTAGGTAATATATTGATTATTGATTATATAATAACCTTTTTAAGATAAATTAAGTTTTTACTAATATAAAAAGTCATATAGCTTTGTTTGCTTTTTAATTTTGATTAACATACCGAAAATATCATTTTTTCGACAGTTTTCCTGGTAAAGTTACATGACCTAAAATACACGTAACTAAACAATACAATGTATTCATACACTGGTTTGTTCGTTTATACATTTAATAATTCAGATTCAAATCTAATTGTAATAACAATGAGGTAATCTGAAGAGATCCGTACTTCTTGTTTTCTTTGAAATTAAAACAATATTTTTAAAAGCACTACAATACTATGGACCGCATCACGAGAAAACTACATTGTGTTTTTTTAACTAGTATGCTTCCAGTATAGATCAGTGCAGATCTGTATCTATATTATGCAACGTCAAGCTTATGTAATGTCGGTAAGGTTTGAAAGAGACCGATTTGGATCTTGATGAGACTGCGCGAATTTGCTGTCATGAAAGTGTTCATTTTTGTCACACAATGTCTAGATGTTTTTTTCATATGATAAATTATTTTGAGCATGAGTGTATTTTCAAAATTATTTTATTTAAAGCGTACCAGATTGGCTATTGTAGTTTTTACCGCTGCCACGCTGATTCCAACCCCCGTCCGCAGTGCACTCTGGCCCGAGGGTTGAACATTATTTATAAGACCTCGCGAAAAAAAACTTCAACCCACTCAACTTCTTAGATGTTTAGTGCATTTTGAATTTGTTATGTTGTATTTATATTTGGGTATTACCATTTTAACACGCAAGTATTTGCTTACTACTGAATATAAGATAAAAACATTATCAACTGTACTATAACCAGCTCTAAATCCAGCTTGTGATTCTGACATTTTACTATACATATCTAGATAAAAAGTCAATCTTTTGGTAATAATTGAAATGTATGCTTTACTTAAAACATCTAACAATGCAATACTTCTATAATTGTTAGGATTGCTTAAACTTCCTTTTTTATGTAACGGTATTATAATTGATTAAGCCCAGTCATCAGGAAACTTACCACTTGTAAATAATCTGTTAAATAGCTTAGCTTATAAATGGCAATAATACATACAACCCATATACTAAGTGTTGCGGTATAAGATTACCCCAAGATGCCTTATGTACATTCAAGGACTTAATAGCATTTACTATTTCATCTTCTGATATAAAAGAATTAAATATCAAGTCTTCTATCTCATTTAAATTAGAGCCGGTGCCTCTATCATCATGCAACACAGGATCATATTCTGTACGATCATTAGCAGAAAACAAGCTATTTAAATGATTATATATATGATATATGCCTTTCATATAGTAGTGCTTGACAAAAGCTAGAATGTCATACATGAAACTCTTTAATATCTTTTATTTATATAATTGTGTTCATGAAGTATGTAAACCTTTGCATTTTATTAGTTTACACAATTCAATACAGAAAACGTATCAAGTTAGCATATAGTATATTTAAGAAAAGTGCTACATTGAGGGCCTCATTTCCAAACAATTCCGAGGACAGCATGTAGATATAGGAAAGAGTTATCATAAAATTATTTGAAACAATAGCATATTTTGATAACCACGTGGAAAGAAATCAAATTTCGATGTTTTCATATTGAATTTAAAAGAAAGAAACAATAAAATGGCAATATTTCTGGAGATACTCAGCGAACCTTGACGTAAGTTGCGTGTGCACCGCGGCTTTATGCTATTATATTCTTATTCAAAGTTTAATGAAATTCTATCAATTGATTTCTTATTTATGTTACAGGAGGGACGGAAGCTTAAACAATAGCCTTCCGCCTTTGGCGGGAGATAACAAATGATGGTGCTCATGATTACAAGCAAATTATAGGTCACTACATGTAACAAAATCACAACCTGCAGGTGGTGGACGCTCATCTAATTTTATCCTTTAACGGTTTATTTATTTACTATTTTAAGTAACAATGTCATTGACCTTGACCCTGACACTAAGTTTGGTCACAATACTTCAACTGCAAATAAAGATATTGTCTTTTTTTTTTTACCAAGTTTTCAATTTTTAGAACTAAAATCCTTGATCTTGACCCAATGCACCCAAAACACAATTCGAATAAAACTATTTGTTTATATGTATTACACATTTAATTATTTAGTTACATAATGTTTATTGTAACTAAAGATATTGAATATATTACCGTTTCCTAATTTAGTTACAGTGACCTAAAACTTGCCCTTAGAGGCCCTAAAACACATTAAAGATCTTCTAAAATACTTACTTCAAACAAAAGATGATTACATATTGTTCACTGTAACTAAAGCTATTAAATATATTACTGTTTTCCTATTTTTAGTGACAGTGACCTTGGCCCGTGTAGCCCCAAAAACAATCCAATTAAAGATATCTATAAATACTTCCTATACACTAACTTTGGTTGCATTATGTTAACTCTTACAAAATATTGTCTGTGTCGAATTTTCTAAGCGAAGAAGGGGCAATAATCTCCAATTTGATTAAACTTTTCATGTATACATTATATGCACTTTCATAACCACGATTCTGGAAATATTTTACCTCCTTCCTTTCTAGACTGGCATCGTTAAATACTCTTAACATATGAAATAAAGATATTGCCTAATTTGTATGTGCATGTGTGACTACTTTTGAATCTTTGCTAGAGTTAAGCAACAAACTGCCTTAAGCAAACACTATTGATATACTTGTATGATGTCTTCTGAGTGCTCAATGTTATACGTGAAACATACAGGTGGTCGCTTTTGATGTATCACCTGGTTGTCTGCTTGATACCGGTTTGAGCGTATAGGTATAGTCTTTACTTACAGCATTTGTCTCCTATCTGAACTTGATTAGACGGACATTCACACCTATACGTGTCATGGCTGCATACAAGCCCGATTCTACATGAGGACGTTCCAGGGTCGCACGGATCACAAAGATCTGGTCCAACTGTAACCAAGAATTGAACTGACAATGTTTCTATAGACAATGGTTGTAGAATAAAAGTATTCATAGTTCATTTAAGGTAGTAAAATGTATTCATAGTTCGTTTTAGGTAGGAAAATCATGACATCACATTTAACGAAGAATCTGAAATGTATGGAAAACAAAACAGTATGGAAAATTCATGGTTCACCAAATACTAAAAGTTTGGGGAATTCAATACCAAAAATTGCATTTTACTTCGATGTGATGCAAATTACGAGTAATAAGCAGAATATTGTATACAAAAGATTTTGCTTCTTCACGCAGCTTTTCAGAACAGAATAAAAGAGATTAGCTTAGTTAAACGAACATGTATGTCTTTCTGCCATTCTGTTATTTACTGAGTAGTTAATGTAAAGACACCTATTCTGAATAAAAAAACAAAAACCAATATGTTTTAACACACATATCTATTTTAAAAATTGACTCGAAAATGAGATTTATGTTATTTGGTTTTTTGAACTGGTATATGGGAATATATTACCCGCCCATATTTGTATTATCCTAGCCTTTGAGCGTGAGTAATATTAGGTCAAGGCGGGTAATATATCCCTATATACCTCGTAAAAACATACACATAATTCCCTTTCTTTAATTTTTAATAATTCGGTCAATTTTCAATTTATTTAGCGGCTGAACGTAAGCAGACTTTCAAATGCCCTTGTGATACCTCAATATCTTCGTGACGTCACAAAACAACGTCACGGAGATAATTGAACTTGCCGTTCGCCATCTTGTTTTGACTGAAAACGCAAGACTTCCTACAAAGGAAGGTTTGTACTTTGAAATATGGATAATCGTTTTCATTTACATCCTAAAACTCAAAAATAAAAACCCATTCTTCTTATCAATCAATGCTCCACTGATATACCTACCTATAATTTTCGTCACCTGAGTCGTTATTGCGTACCAAAAAATTTTAACCATTTAACCATTAAACCATTTAAGCGCGATTTCTATTCACGGATTATTGCTCAATCAAACGGCTGGAAATTTCCTGGAAGTGTAATGAATTACACTATTTGGAAAACTCTTTATCAAAAGGCAAGTAGTGTTGTACTTAAATCATAGAATTAAACAACAATCAATTACCACATCTAGTTCCGTTCCATTCAAATCCAGATATGCAATTGCATATTGTACCATTACACTCAGCATTGTCATCAGAACATGTGCTAGGCACCGATGTACATGTCTCCGTTACACGTGTTCCGACTTTATATAACGTAAAATATAATGAAAAAGCATTAATTCAAGCCTACATTCGACACAAAACTCAAAATAACGAAATTTAAAGATAAAATCAAAATTAGAAACTATATAAAAACTAAAAAATAACATGTTTATCAAAACAAATTTATCTAGTTACATATCTAAGTGCATTTTGATCGAAAGCTTAAAGGATGTTTAACTCTAACACCCTTTGAGAGATACAAATCAATATAATGCTCTGTCTGAAAGCAGTGTTATTAACACATTAAGGATTGATGGTATCTTATTTTCTATTTACAGCATGCATCTCCGATTTGTACTTGGTTCGTTGGGCATTCACATCTGTATGTGTCTGCGCTGCATACGAATGATGAATCACATGAAGAAATTGAAGGGTCGCAATGATCACACAAGTTTGGACCAACTGCAATTGTAGAATGAAAAATACAATAAAAAGTGAGATATACGTAATAATGTACTAGAACATTTATTGATCCACAGTTTAAAATAAAGAAACATGAAAAACGCGGCAAAGCAGATTTACAATGGCGCCTGTAAAAATAATCATCTTGACCCCTCGAGTTATTGAGCGGAAACTATTTTCTGTTTTCAGTTACAGTTACCTTGATATACCTTGACATTGAATCTAGTGACCACGTTAAACGACACCGCCAGTGTAATAAGCTGGTTTTCCTTGAAAACCCTGCTTAAAAACAACTAAACTATTTACTGTTATAAACTTGCTATATTTACCGCAGATGGAACCATTCCAGATAAATCCGGTTATACAGTTGCAAATTGTGCCATTGCATTCAGCGTTATTATCAACACACGTATCAAGAGTCTGTGTACATTCTTCCGTCACAAGGGTACCATCTTTTGTGATAAAAATAATACAAACATGATGACAGAAGATGGCATCACATGAATTAAAACACTGATAAAAAACCGTTACACTAGATGCACCGACACTTTTAAGTTCAAGACAAACAAAGTCACATTAGAATAAAGCAGCCATTTTTGTTCTCAAAGAAATATAATTCAAATACAAACAAGGCTACGATGTAAGCCTATGTTAATTAATCGTCATAAGAACAATATACTTTATGGTTCAACAACTGTAGTTCAACGACAGTAATTGAAGCGTTTCACGTTTTTCTAGACATTTACGGATATATTGCTACACAGCCATGGTTCAATGAATGCTGTTTATATATAGTAATGAGGTTAAGACGAGCTTGATTTCCTTTTAAATTTTTATTAATGATTGATATAAAACTTTATACTACTCACTTTAACCGTATCTAAATTGCCCAATGGCCCAGATTATGTACAAATCACATATAAAATAATGATATCATGCTAAACTCTGATATGAAGTTTATATTTTTCTTTAAGGTAGAACATAGCAATAATTACAGCAGGCATCCTCTATCTGCACTTCATTTTGCGGACATTCACATCTGTATGTCGCAGGATTACAAACAAGGTTGTCATCACAGGTATCAATTGAAGGGTCACACGGATCCCAAAGGCCAGACCCAACTGCCCGTAAAAAGAAAACCAACATTCTCACTTTTACGTTTTCATATTTTAAAGTCTCATATTTCGCAAAGTCATTGCCTGTAGCAGTCAGCAATGAAATATAATTAATCATGTAAGTTGCATCAACACTAAATTTATGTGAAAGCGTACATTATATCAAAATTAAGCTTAATGCTATCAGATTACATGTCAGACTATGGTCTTATATGTATAAGGCAAGTTAAAAGTGAACATCTCTATCAAGTAATTAATACAAAAGTACCGTAAAAGTTCAGTTTGTGAATTGTAACGTTAAATTAGGTATGGACTTCAATAATATACTATACCGCATATCGATCCATTCCATGTATATCCCGCCAGACAGTCACAAACTGTACCATTGCACCCAGCGTTATCGTCAGTACATGTATTGGTGATTGTAGTACAAGGTTCTGTTACTCGTGTGCCATCTGCAAAAAAACGTCTCGTTTAATGAAGTCTGTCTTCAACCAAGCTAGCAATATGAGGAGCATTGTGGTGCTATATCGCTCACCAGTGCTGAGTAACATTGATTAATATACAATGTGAACAACATGGTTGCAGAAAACACGGTAAATATACACTGCTTGCTAGTTTTGAAGCCTGTAAATGCTACGTGCTGTGTGGATGCAGGCAAAATACAACACATTTAATGTCATGATTGAAAAGATTCGAAAAGATAACATGTAAACTCGTTTACAAAACTGCACACATAGTTCACTGATTTAATGATTTTAGTTCATAAAAAAGAAGGTAGGTCAAAAGGTTAAAGTCAAAGTCATCAAAATTAAATATTAAAATAATTTGTTTGCAGATAGGTACACACGATTCTAATTTGTTTGCTGCAGCGCCAAATGAACAGAAAGTAGGTTAACAGGTCAATTTCAAAGTAAAGTCTAATTACGAAACAGAATGCATGGTCCACATTTTATCACTGTAAATTCAACAAGAAGAAAGATGTCAATTTTGGCATCAGGGCATAAATAGATTTGTCACGGGAATGGACAGCTAGACAATGTTACATACTAAATGTTGACCTTGGAATTAGAGAAAAAAAGATTTTGACACAGGGCGTAAGTGTAACACTCTTGTTAGAAGACAACCTAGTGATGCTACATACCAAATCTCTAAATATATAGGCCTTGGGGGTTTGAAGGAAAATTTATTTTTCCTACTTAAATATAAGCAAAACAAATGAGCCCCCGCACAGGGTAGTAGACAGTAGACAGAAGACAGTGCTACAACCATGATATGTAAACTTTAAGCCCTGTGGTTTTGGAGAAGAAATTCTTATATAAGGTTAACATAAAAACGAGTGACCCGCTGGGTGCGTTCAAAAGGTATTTCTTATAACTCTATATGCAGACTACCTAAGGGGTATGATTCGAACAAATATGCAAATACATCAAACATTTAAACTCTAGTGATTGTGGTTGAAGAGAAAAAAGATTTTTAGGGTTTATTTTTAAAGCTGTATGTAAAACAAGTGGCAACCCGGTCATAGTCAATTTTGACACAGGGGGTATAATTTGTATACCCTTGTTAGATGCTTAATAGACTATCTTACACGCCAAATATCTAAGTTGTAGGCCTTGTGGTGTTTTATAAGATTGTTTTTAAAGTTTATCTTATAGAAACCTATGTTAAATCAAGTGACCTCCATGGCAAGGTCAATTTTTAACATGGGTTCCTTTTAATTGAACAATCTTGGTAGTGGTGTATTTAAGAAATAATAAATGCCTCCCTGTATTTTATCGTTGAATAAAATATAGTCAGGAATTTGGATGCGTAGTAATTAAATCACGAGTGCGTAGCACAATTTATTATTTCGATTCTAACACGTTATTTTCTTTGAAAACAATCCCGAACTTTATTTAACGCGTAGTAGTACATCATTGTTACCTTAAAACGCGAGATACGATTGGACGCGCTTGTTTACATACGTCACGTCGTTACGTCATTTAAGGCACGTCGTCCTTGGAAAAACGTGCTGTATTTTATCGTACACTAAAATACAGGCTTTTCCCTATATGTCTATATAGGAAAAACAGCCGCTTGTGTTAGAATAGAAAATAATACGTGCCAACTATCTAAGTTATGGACTCTTCTATTTTGAGCCGTTTTTCTTTTCCATTGCCATGACAACCATAGTTTTGCATTGAATACTTTTCTTTAAGCACTTTTTGTAGAGGACCATCTTCGGACTGTTCATGTAAAGTTTAGCCAACTCCGTGTAGCGATTAGGAGGAGTGATGTTTGATGCGAACTGCTGTCGGATGGACGCATGAACGGACGCACTGATATCCTCACATTTATACCTTAAGTGGTATTTTCTATTGTATTTTTCAGAATAGTGGTAACCACTTAAATGTAATGCTAACTGAAAGTAAATGATCATTGTACACACCCTAACCATAAACCTTAGGTAAAATGATCACGGAATGAGGAAAGTTCACTCGAACGACGATGGACGCCGGACAACCGCTGACCACAATAGTAGTCACCCTGAGTACTTTCGTGCTCAGGTGAGCTAATATACTCACGTATCTTTGTTACAATAATTGTTTTAATAATGCCGGACCTCACCAGGCCCATCTTTTGTCTTGTTCCTTCAAATTTCAATATGTTTGTAATAAAGCATGATTATTTTTCCACAAACCAACTTTACGAAACAAATTTAATATATACAGACATTCATTAAATTAGTTGTGAATTCTTACAACACATATCCCCTATTTGTACTAGACCGGATGGACATTCGCATCTGTACGTGTCTGAACTGCATACAAGTGTGGAATCACACAAACTTGTCGAAGGGTCGCATGGGTCACAGAGATCAGTCCCAACTGTAACAGAAGAAATCGCATCATCTGTATCAAGCTACATGATAAGCTAATGAACGTATTACAATAAATTGATATAAAACCCTCTTATCTGTGATATGCGAGTCATTTCTATGGTACAGAGTTAAAACTGTGATATTAAGCTAATATAAAAACCCATTCTAATGTTAATTGTAGGGAATCGTCTATTCGGTGCAAAATTTTAGAGAACTGTATTACAACAAGCAAATTCAGTGAATCTATATCCCTCCCCGAAGGAAGCAAATCACTGAAAAAGACCAAACGGAAATTTTTTTGGTTTCACACCCAATTTAAGGGGACCGTGGGTGTAGAGATTAAGGTGTATGCCGCTCATCCCAAAGGTTGTGGGTTAGACCCCCAACGATGACAGTTACTCCTCATGCGACACCAGTACTGTTTTTTTTCGGGGAAGCGGACTCGAGACTGAATTTATAAGTTTCAAGCTTTCTTTACAATCGAGCTAGTATACATAAGTAAAAACTAACACACCATTCGGGCCTCATCTGTGAGGGGTAATTCTTTTTTCTGCATCTTACATAACTCAGTTGTTACAAGTGAAAGTAATCAAACAGAAAACAAAAATAAAATCTAAATAGAAAAAGAAAAGCGCTACATTCCGTTAAGGACCTCATTTCGAAAAAATCTTTTTTCTAAATTTTCAATTGTTAGAACTACAAAGATGGTTACTTGTCCAAAACGTAATCAAATTCTGACGAGCGTTTCAGAAAAAAAATATTTTTTAAATATCTAACCCCATACACTACGGGGAAACTGAGACAATTTTGACCACTTACCACATACGGAACCATTCCAAATGAATCCAGCGAAACAGTTACAGACAGTACCATTGCATTCAGCATTATTGTCAGTACATGTGTTAAGAATAGTTGTGCATACTTGGGTCACGAGTGTACCATCTTCAGCAATAGAACATAATATTATCTTAGTACATGAGGATGACAAAGGCTTATACTCGCAGATTGAACAAACGTTAAGTAACGGGACATATTAAATGTTTATATAAATTGCCTTAAACGCGTGGAATATCAAGAGTGACTTTGAAAATGAATATTACATGTATTTACAATGTATTTTTGTAGCTTTTAAGTAAGTTTTCTAGAGTAAAACGCATTGAATAAATTTCGTCATGCTTTACACATATTCCAAACCAGTTATAATCATTTTTACATATATCAATGGAACACATATATAATATTAGATACCGGAAGCCCAAAACTTCAGTGAAATAATCAGGAAAAGCAAATTTCATTAAGTCAAAATTGTAGGATGTTGATTTATCGATTGGCCCTTAGTATGATGTACATCAATTTAGGAATACAGTCTGCAAATTTCCGATTTACATGAGTATTTAAATCAAAAGAATCTTTTATAACCGTTTCCATTTGCACTTATTTGTTGTAGGTTTAGCCTAGTTTCGACTGGTATTGAAATCACTTGATTGACACCTAATGTATTGTTGATGGGTTTTTCCACTATCTATTGGAATTATTGTAATTCTTTGGAATCGTGTCTAGACTTCTTTTATGGCTGACAATGAAACAATAAATGTTCGAGGAATTTCAATATTCATAATCATATTTACAACAGGCATCTCCAATTTGAACTTGACCAGGTGGACATTCGCATCTGTATGTGACTGAACTGCATACTAGACTGGAGTCGCATGAATTTATCGAAGGATCACAAGGATCGCAGAGATCGGGTCCAACTGCAATGTCATTCATTATCAATATAAGAAATATTCCTCTAGAAATAGATAAAACATTTCAGCTTCTTTTTCTCATAACAACGATACAGACTGACTTTGATTGGAAGTTATAATATACCAAACAATAAAAATTGCTGTCGCTACATGTACATGATCACACATGTTTTGTTTGGCATTGCTGTAGCTATGTTAACTATGTACTGCAATATATTCCTGTGCAAGACATCGATAAATTTAATAAGTATATCGGCTACAACTCTACGTAAAACTTAATTAAAGTATAAGAGGAGTTCTTTACCACAAACTGATCCATTCCACGTAAATCCTGACAAACAGTTACAAACTGTACCATTACATTCAGCATTATGATCAGTACAAGTGTTGAGAATCGTTGTGCAGGACTCAGTCACTCGTGTTCCATCTAGCAAAATATATGATGGAATGAAGCTTGAAACAGTTCATACATTGAAACATGTAAAAAGTGAGCTATAGCGAGTCGTTTCTCTTATTGACATATATATTGAAAATATTCCCAGCAGAAAGGATGGGGTTTTAATTTTTGACCAGGGTAATGAAAAGGGATTCTTACATATTTTCTCTATATTCAATATGGGGATATAACTGTTATACAGATTCACATATTTTGGTTACAACTATGGCAATTGCTGGCTTTTTAGGAATATGAATAAAAAAGTCTTTTTTAAAACTTTTATGGGCATGTTTAAAGATAATAATCGCTTTTAATTATAACTTAAAATTTCAAATCGAAAATGTACCTAGTATAATAAACCGAACACAAAATGAGGACTCATAAGAAAGACGAACTAAAGAGGCAAAAGAACAGTCGAAAATCCAAACCTTTTAAGCAAATTCAAATCAAATCGAGTGCAGGACTAAATTACTAGTATTCTAGATACCTATCGTTGTATATTTACAACGTGATATGGAAAACATTATGACATCTACAACAATACTACAGGTGTTGATAACATTTGGGATAGCCTACACGGTACATTTAATTATATATAACCCTTGCACTCACCTACATTGTTATATTTTCTTATTTATATTTAGAGACGTAGTAACCATTCTAATTTCCTAAATGTTTGTAAAATATTCTGCTTACATAAATGTTTTATAATAACTTAAACATGGGTTGAGTGTACGTTTGTAATAAAATATGAATATATTTACAGCAAGTATCTCCGATCTGAACTTGATCAGTTGGGCATTTACATTTGTATGAGTCAGCACTGCATACTAGCCCGGGTCCGCAGGGTTGTGCTGATGTATCGCATGGGTCACATAAATCAGTACCAACTATAAAAATGAGTTCTAAATATGAATTATGTCGTTTCTGCAAAACATTATGATAATTTCAAGTGTTTTTTTTTAATATTATGCATCGTTCCTTTGATAATTCATCAGTTCTTTCTTATTCTCTTAATTAAAGATATTTGACTACAAAAGAACAAGACAAGAACATGTTGTACACAGTCAAACCGGATCAAGACAAGATCATGTTGTACACAGTCAAACCGGATCAAGACAAGACCATGTTGTACACAGTCAAACCGGATTAAGACAAGAACATGTTGTACACAGTCAAATCGGATTATTCAGCCAGCAAAGGGATACATTTCAAGTGATCACCTATAAGAGATGAATGCTTAAAACAAAATAATTTAATTTATAAAAATATTAGCTGGTATACACAGATTCAATTGCATTCTAAAATTATTATAAAATGTTTACCGCAAATTGAACCATTCCAGACATAACCAGTTATGCAGTCACAAACTGTGCCATTGCAGTCAGCACGCTTATCGGTACATGTATCAATAACATTGGTACATTTCTCTGTAACACGCGTTCCGTCTGAAGTGGGAACATTATTTTAAAACATTTACCATTTTGCAGTCAAAGTACTAGAAAACACATTTTCTTGTAAGATTGGTCATCATTTGTTCATATTTTAAAATAATCACAGCATCCTATAAATGATTGTGTTTGTTGCTGCTTCCCTGACGTCATTTTCACAATGTAGAGCGTATGCAGAGAACGAAAGTACAACAACAACAAAGATAAACAACGTCGAATCCTAGGCTAGTCCCTTTGAGAGGGCAAGTATTTGTACAAAACACATAGTAAAAATATTATTTGAGCTAAACAAAGCAGATCTTTATCCAAAAACCAAGCTGTTTATGCAATGTTACATAATTTCGTGACTTACAAAGAAAATTATAATGTAGCTCAGCTACGTGTATTAAAACAATCAAGATTGTTGTTTACTACTTTAAAACCTTAATGTTAAATAATATAAGTTTTTATAAGCAGCTTAATTTTGTCACATTGTACGAATGTTAACTATGTGTACCACCTAATAATCATCTGAACATTCTCAAGACTGGTCTGTAGAAAATTTACAAGTTCAGACAATGATAAATTATAATACATATACATTAAATTCTAAGATGAAGAATCTAGTTACAGCATGTATCTCCTATTTGTACTTGATCAGGTGGACATTCGCATCTGTACGTATCTGAACTGCATTCAAATGCATTGCCGCATGAAGGTGTTGACGGGTCACATTGATCACAGAGATCTGGCCCAACTGTAAATAACAAATTCTTAATACTTCATATGCGATGATTGTCAAGTTGCTGTCATTTGCTGATTACTTGTCATAAAATGTTTAACAAAGAGTCAAAGCAAGTATTCACCTCTTCTCTAAGAATGACAGTTCAGTAATGCAAATCTGTCCATGCGAACGAAATATATATATTAACATTTGATAAGAAAGTTACATTTTCTACACATCACTTTTTGTTGCCAACCGAAAGCACAAATGGTATTTTTAATAAGGCAGTGTATTTTTAACATAATATCCAACCAAAGGCATATACATGTAGTTAAAGCAAAAATCTCAATATCTTTGATATACAATGTATCAGTTGTACAACCAATAAGAAGTTTGACACAGTGTAATGGAAATACATTTATTAAACATTTGTTAAGTGGCGAAAATTTACAGACATTAAAGCGCATTTGTAACAGAATATTATGTCTAACCTCAAGTACAATATCAAAGTAACTGGCTGTATTCTATTTGAATGATGAGATTGACACACACAATGATGTGCATAATACAAATTTTTAAATCTAGATTAGCAGTGGTCACATAGTTTAACTATGTAAATAATATCATTGAGAATATTTGTCTTGTTTATTGTCATATAGTCTCTCATATTTCTGTACAGAAGGGTTTGCATGATAGTATGTGTATATATTTTAATCTGTGATATTTTGTATCATGTTAAGTGAGACTGAAATAAACTAAATAAAAATACAAACTTAATGTCCTAATGCAAATAAACAATTGTCGAAATTCAAATCGAACACAGTGCCTATGGTTTTACTGATGAAGGCATTAAGCTGACTCCGTTGGGAAAGAATTTCTTAATAGAAAACTATTTGTACCATATGCTATAAACTTTATATGCATTGTATTAAAATGCTGTTACTTAGTTGAACATAACATAAACCCAACAAACTGCATTAACATATTTTCGTAAAATAAAAATTAAATACTATATAAAAATAGAACAAAGTAAATTTTCACTTCAAGAATGTATTTTCCTTTGAAAACGATTCATGTTTAATTACCGCATATTGAACCATTCCAAATAAACATGGACACACACACGCAAGTTGTTCCATTGCATTCAGCGTTATTGTCGGAGCAAGTTGGCAACGCAGTTGTGCATGACTCAGTTACACGTGTTCCATCTTCAAATAATTGATGACTTACAGTTATATATGTATTTAAGTACAATCGACATAGTCTAGTTCGAACCTCCTCTAAATAACGCTACGATTTAAGTTCAACAGTTAGACTACCTGTATCAATCTTTAAAAAGCAACTCAGCTGAAAAGCTTTAGTATCAATAAGTAAAATACTACATAGAAAATTAGTACATGTGTATGTATTGTACATTATGAAAAAAATAAAATGAAGAGACAAGATAACTGCCAACATTGATCGTATAACAAAACAGCTTATGAGTTTCTTCTACGGGCATATGGATCAGATTGAAATATACATCACTGAGGGTAACTGTTTTGGCGGGAACGAGGCTCTGCCGAGTTCCCGCGAAACAGTCATCTGAAGTGACGGATATTTCTATCTGAACCAAGTATCTCATGGTAGAAACGTTTGATTGCATACCGTCTTGCATTTTAAAATAGATATTTAAATGTAAACTGATCAAAATTTAAATATAAAAACAAGAAAAACGCGACAATGCCACCAAAACAGGTTTAAAAGGCACCTTTTGAAATTGTACAATTAAAACATAACCTTGACCAAAATAAATTAGCCAGTCATCTTGACCCTGACAAAAAGACAATTTAAAAAGTCACTCTTACAAAACCCACCATCATCCCCCTAAAAATATAGTTAGATAATAATAATTCCAAAAACGTATATTAAGTAAAAGTGACCTTGATATTGACATTAGTGACCCCAAATGCAATTCCAAGCTTCCTCTCGAAGCATGCTACCTACATACCAAGTTTCGATGCCATTATTCACTCCTAACTCTAGTTATTGAGCGGAAACCATTTTTCTATCTTTGGTACATTGTAACATTGAACTTGGCCTTGGCCTTAATGACCCCAAATGCAATCATAAGATTTTTTCTCCACGCACACTATATACAAACCTAGTTTTATTGTAAATGGCCACTTCTAACTCGAGATATCGACCGGAAACCATTTTTCTATTTTTATAAAAAATGAGCTTGACCCAAATGCAATCCCAAGCTTTCTGTCCATGCAAGCTACGAACACACCAAGTTTCATTGAAACTGGTAACTCCTAATTGGAGTTATTGTATGGAAACCATTTTTCTATTTAAGTAATACTTAGCTTGACATTGACACTAGCGACACCCAAATTCATCTCTACGCAAGCTACCTACACACAAAATTTCATTGCAATGTAGTCACTACAAAACGAGTTAGAGCGGAAACCATTTTTTTATTTTTTATAACAGTAAGCTTGACCTTAAAGGGCAAGGCAAGTCAGAAAACAAGTTGGCTTTAAATTGAAGAACCTGTTAAGAGGAACTCGTATTTGAAAGAAATTCTGAAAGCGGAGTATTAAATGTGAAATTATCGAAGATTGAATTTCAAAACTGGAGAATCATGTGGAGGCGGCCATTTTGAGTTTGTGATGTCATAGTGATGTAATAAAATATTCATGCAGGTATTACTGCAAAGTTAAACAGCAGCTTCAAATAAATATTATAACATGGTAACCTACATGTTACTTAATTAATGTTACTAATTTTAGGTAAAAACATTCATGCAAAGGAGAGTAAATGGTAGTCAAAGTTAAGTTTTGCAAAAGGGTCGTGTCTAATAGTACATGTATGTCTTATGTGCATGTACATTGCATTTGCATATTTACTAAATTTTAGATTTCTCATAGCTCTCTTCATTCTTATCCAATTTCAAAAATTCCTTCAACAGTGTGTTTGTGTAAACAAGTTCTCTTTAATTTCCGCTCAGTAATAATTTGACTTGCGTTACCCTTAAACACTAGTTACCTCAAATGAAAACCTAAGCTTCCTCTCCACGCACGCTACCTACACACCAAGTTGCATTGCAACTTGTCACTCCTAACTTGAGTAACTGAGGGTAAACATTTTTCTATTTTTAGTAACAGTGAGCTTGACCTTGACGCTAGTGATCCCAAATACAATTCCAGGCTTCCTATTCATGCAGGCTACCTTCACAGCAAGTTTCATTGCAATTGGTCACTCATTGAGCGGGAATCAAATGTTTGTCAGCCCGCCCGACAAACTACATCGCCACTCAAATAAGCATGTTCTTCTTGAAAAACCTTCTGAACAAACGTTTTCCAGATGCTGTATTTTGGAAAGTGACGTCACAATCTTTATAACGTTACGTTACAAGTAATTCACGACAGACATCTTACATTGGGTGGATATGTAACATGAGATTTTACAGCACTGGTAAAACCTAGGTAGCGAGAATAAAATATCTATTCCGGTCAAAAGGCATTTAAAACAATCAACAATGCTTAAATCGTCTTATGAAACAGATAAAATCAAATTATAATATTACAGCATGCGTCTCCAATCTGTACTTGGCCATCCGGACATTCACATCGATATGTGTCTGGACTACACATAAGGTTTGAATCACAGGAAGATATTGATGGGTCACACGGATCGCATAGGTTGGGTCCAACTGTAATAAAAGTTATCTTCGCTGTTTAGCAGAAACATAATTCAATTTCACTTTCTCTTTTTATTTTAAAATATTCCGGTAGCAATATAATTTTCAATTTTCAATTTCGTCAGATACTAGTTAAATTTCTTTTGTTGCCATGGTAATTTATGTTTCACTAATGTAAGAACGGTTTTTTCACCGCCGACTTCCCAGTCACTTTACTTAAATTTCTCTACAAAATATTGTTAACCTCCACAACTTCACAATAGTCAAAATAACTTCCTATACCAAAGCGCTGGGCATTCGTTGAAATCTTAAACGTGTCTTTTCTATAACGATAAGGAAGTTCGTTAACCTACAAAGGTCAGTTGGATCTACCAACATTTACTAAATGCAGATAATGGTACCATGATATCACTAAATATAATTTTATAAAGAAAGGTTAAAAACAAAAGTTTCTAAACTAACTTTAAAACGTGATAAAATTCTGGGTGGGTTTAACTATATTAGTATAAATGTTTTCAGACTGGCTCTAAATGTAAAGGTGATATACACAATAATTAATTCTGATACTCAAAACTGGAATTTTATAGGGAAGCATTATTGGATCACTGGATATGACAACTTGTATTCCTATGCAGCTGTTCATATGTTGGAAATGTCAAACTAAACAAGGTTAAAATGCCATGCGATCAAAAACTGGAGACTTTAGTTTGCAAAGCTTAAATCCAATTACGCTAGAGCGAATTTTAGAGATGAAAATGGTTGGAAACAAAACTATAAGTTTTAAAAAGGCTTCTGTTCCTGAAAGCATTTAAGTGATACAAAGTTGATAAGAGACATCTGGGATTTAAAAGCAGAAAAAATTATATCAGAAACTAAACTCATTCGTAAGCTTAAATACAAAAGTAACTGGAATTCGAAATGGTCTCGATCAAAACAAAGCATTCCTAATAATGATTTTATATTAACTCTAAAACAGGTTATGTACAAGCGAAAAGCAATTAAAATATGATATCATTTAACATGCAGTTCCGAACAAATTATTACAATCAAAAATGATTACTGTAAGGCTGATAGGGGATGTTCCCCTGACCCTTTCAAGCTAATGACAGGGTTAATAAACGGGGTCAACCCGCAAGGGGTCCTCAAAAGAACTTGTTTCGCAATCGAGAATAAATAAATTAGTAAAAATGAATTAAAACGGAACTTTTTTTTTAATTTCTAGTAAATGTTTATATGTGCTGGGGTTTTTTTTGACGTGGTTTATAGGGATATATTACCCGCCTAGATTTGTATTACAATTGTGAAACAGTGAATTATCAATTTTATTTCACTGATATATTTCAGCATTTCACTGAAAGGCATAATAAATATCATTAGTATTTAAAAGACTATTTCTGAAGGCATGGGACATATTTTGGGCGTTAAGAAATAATTTCTCTTTTAGAAAATAGAATGGCAAAGATGAAACAACTCTTAGATCTACTGTTATAAATAAGCCTATACATTTGTATATATATAGCCTAATTTTTCTGTTCCGATGAGTGGACACTTTTAAAGACATCTTTCCATCTTAAAGAAAACATCATATTTTATATCAAACGTGACAAATATACAATAGATAGTTTCGTGAAAACATTAATGGCATCACAACCATGCATTAATTCATATTCTTGGTATGAAAGATACGATTGTAGCACGAAACAGAATAAAGTCACTCGCTCAATTACACAGAATCAATTACAAGATGAGTAATTTTCCGCTTTTAAGACTAGGCAAAATGTTGGTCTAAATAGCGAATTGGTTTTAATAGCGCACCTTTTTTGTTCTAATGTTAAGTCTTTAGTTCTTACGAATCACAAAGTTTTACATGATTTCAAAATAAATGAAGTAGTCTTATTAGCGGAACTTTACAGACGAACTTTAACGAATACAAAGACAGGTATACTCTACCGCATCTAGAGCCATTCCATGTGAATCCAGATACACAGTCACATATTGTTCCGTTGCATTCAGCATTGTTGTCAGTACATGTGTCAAGGAAACTTGTACATACCTCTGTTACAAGAGTTCCATCTAATTATAACAATATATATCAGCATTACTCATTGTTCAACCACTAGATTGGTGTTCAGTAGAACACTTTTATCGCCCTCTTACACTTTGTCAGACTAACCAAAAAGTTCACAAGACAACAAGCTTAACTATTCAAGAAATATCTTTCCAAAGCAACTGTTATTATACCAAGAGGGCAAATATGGCCCTCTATCGCACACCTGGCTACCATTACCTATAATACAAGGTCATCAATAGCAGAAAGGGTCAATTTTGACCTTGGGGCATGATTTGTACACTCTTGCAGGATGTCAACTAGACAATGATACATACCAAATAGCTAAGCTCTAGGCCGTGTGGTTTCAGAAATAAAGATTTTTTAAGATTGCCTTTATAAGCCTAGGTCAATTTTGAGCCAGGGGTCATAATTTGAAAAAAAAAACTTAGTAAAGGTGCACTTGGCAAAGCCACATGCTCATTATCTGAGTTCTTGACCTTATGGTTTCAGAGAGGAAGCTTTTTTATTTTTTTTCTTAAATAAGCCCACATAATAACAAGAGGGTCAAGATGGCCCTATATCGCACACCTGGCTACAATTGGCTATAACACAAGGTCATCAATAGCAGAAAGAGTCAATTTTGACCTGGGGGACATGGTTTGAACATTCTTTGAAGATTTCAACTAGGTAATGGTATATGTCAAATATCTAAGCTCTAGGCTTTGTGGTTTCAGAAATAAAGCTATTTAAAGTTTTCCAATATAAGCCTATGTAAAATCAAGAGAACCCCGGGCGGGGTCAATTTTGGGCCGGGAGTCATAATTTGAACACTGGTAATGCTACATGCTAAATATCTAAGCTCTAGGCCACGTGGTTTCAGAGAAGAATATTGTTTTAGGTTTTTCCTACATAAGCATATATAAAACAAGTGACCCCTGAGCGGGATCAATTTTGACCCTTGGTTCATAATGTTTTCAATCTTGGAGGAGGTCCACTAGGTGATCGCACAAAAGTTTTTCCTACATAAGCCTTTGTAAAAACATACTTTGAACAAAATTTCAATTTTTTACCCGAGGATTATAATTTATTAATCCTGATATAGGTCTACTATGTTATGCAATATGCTAAATATAAATTGTGCCAAGTGACCAAAAAAAAACAAAAGCAATTGAACTTTTCGTTGTTTTAATTTTTTTTGAGTTTAGCATTAATAAAGAACACCAAAACTTTGTATACTGTGTTGTAAATTAAAAGCTGCCAATCAAATATGACCTTGACCTACACAATTTGGGTGCATCACCAACACAATTTGTCATAAGCAATATAATTTTAAAGTTGGATGAAGAATTCTTAAGAAATGGCAAAGGTATAGTTAACGTTAAGTTTTCCTGACAAAATTAAAGTACAAAAAGGGGCATAACTCTTTCAAATATTACCTTGACATACAAAATTGGCTGCAACACGACACTTCTGTCATAAACAAAACAATTTGAAAGTTTGATGAAGAAATCTTAAGAAATGGAAAAGTTATAGCCAACGTTAAGTTTTTGTGACGGGCGGACGGACATACCAACGGACAAATAATCCCTTTTATTCGCATTTTCTCCGAAAGGGCGAAAAAAAAATCTTACTGCCTATTTTTTGACCTGGGGACTAAAAGTTCCCTATGCCTAAGTGAGCATACCACATTTCAAACACTGCAGACAATTAACTGTGAAATGTGCCGGTAACAACTCTAAATATGCGCTATTGGAAAGTAGTGCAAGACTGACCAGATCAATCTTCTGTTTGAATGTTGCATACGATAAAAACATATTACAAATAAAAACAGTACAAATGACTTCAAACGATTGCAGAAAGGTCCATAGCTTACGGGCTCAATTTACCATTTTTTTCATGGACTCGTGTTTTTGAAACCTGTGTGCTATTAGCTGATTACGAAGATAATAATATGCATTTCACGGAAAAGTACGGATATTTACGGAACGTACGGAGCTCGATATAAGAGTTTGTAGTTTGATTTTCAAATTTCTGATGTTATTTCATTGACAACTTTCTTATTTACGAACGATTACATATATATTTACCTAAAACTGAATTCCTTTAAAAAAAAAGATATAATTTTCGTACATTCCCGAGATGGAACTCACGTGAACAAAATCACTGGCCATTTATCGAGGCTGACGCTGCTTGTGAAGTCGGAGCTTAGTACGCCCAGTGAACGGTTTCACCGATTACAAGGTAACCAAGAACTATTTTTGGTTTTACCTGTTAAACACATTGTACAGTACTGTATCTATATTTCATTGTTGGTATTGCTTTGTTTATTAATGTTACAGGGTATTGTCCTAAGTACACAAAAATTTCGATCAAAATCATCAGATCATACCGCTTGAAGTTAATCAAAGCGCAGATCGATTGTTTTTTGTTTGTTTTGGTCTCTTAAACAATTTATAATGTTGACCATGTGATTATTTTTCATTTTTATGATTAAACAAACTTCCCTGGCACCCATATATTTGTTAATCATTCATTCTGTGTCGTATATTAAATTTCGTCCTCCGCACATTTCGACCTGCGCTTTTGGTAGGTTCAGCGCAATTCACGAAGTCAAACGCTGTTTTTAGGGGAGTGAATATATAGCCCTCAGGCCATAAGCGCTCACAGAGCGAGCTAATGACAGCTAGCTCGGCTATTTTAACTGTTTGATAGTAAAAAAGATCGCATTTCTACCAAATAAACGCAATCTAATTGGGTTTTTTTAATTACAAAATTAATAAAGATTGAGAAAAAAGTTATGACACTTAAAGACATAACAACAGATCAAGCGGACACAACACTACCTGCTAAATGTGATCCGGAAATACGTGCGGTATAGAGTCTGGTGTATAAAAACCAATCGTTTGACAAATGGAACATTATTTTTTAATCTTTTACTTACAACAATTATCTCCAACTTGTACTTGGCCCGGTGGACATTCACATCTATATGTGTCAGAACTACATACAAGTGGCACACCACATGATGAAATCGAAGTCGAAGGGTCACATGGATCACATAGATTTGACCCAACTGAAAAAAAAATCGTGGTCGTGTCTGCTTTACGAGAAAGAATAAAATACTTTAAATCTTAAAGTGGGAAAACATCATATACTTTTTATCAAACTTTTTTTAATGCCTCAAAAATACTCTCTACTTTCAAAATATAGGTACAGTAGTGTCTGCTTCAAGTCCAAGGATCACTTTGGATGTACTGATATAGAAAAATAAATTTACTGATATGTTAATGATAGAACTATGTTTCCTTCACTTTAAAACGGTGTTGACATGTGCCTTTCTTTCGTATTCAAGTCGTTTCTTCGTGAAAAACAGTCGCCAGAAAGCCTTTCTTACTTTCAGCAATATCCTTGAAAAATATAATGTGCTATATTTCTACCATGTACTTAATGATTTAAAAAGCAAAGGAATGTGTTTGGTTCAAAGAAGGTCATTTTCGCCGGTATGACATTTTTCATGGTAAAATAAGAGCTTCTTGTAATTGTGGTCCTGGGACTTTAAATCCGCTGTCTAGCAGACATCCCAATAATACTTAAACCAATAAGTTTTTTCATTGCAAAATAGTAACAATAGGAATATACAATGTACGTGTATCACTTAAATAATACAGATATTATATCATTTTCTTTTTGCCTTTTTTTAATTTCCCATATCAATGTAAAGGGAACAAAAGTAACCAGGAAAGAAAGGGAAAAGTAAACATTTTCAACATTACTCAAATATGCATTTTATATAAATTACAATGTACTACGTCAGTAGTGCAATGCCAATATTACAACCTGATTCGTTCATTTCAACTTTTGAGTAAAAACCTAGAATGACCACACGATCAATACAGTATTTTCATAGAAAAGTAGGTATCTTAATTCCAGCAATTATATAAACTATTTTATCATTTAACTATGAATGCCCTTTATCTAACTGACGAATCATCAATATTTTCCTTAAAAATGCACAAAGTTAGATCATTAAACCTAAAAGAATACAACTTTATCATATAAAATTTCAGATAAATAAGACTGACATGCTTTCGTCTAATGATAGGGTGAGATGAAAAAGATAAAATATTAAGACAATCCCTAAACACCATTTACACTCATCTACACCCAGTGATGACCCCCAACTATGAGGAAAGGCAGCAGAAAAGGTACACGTTGCAGCTTAATATTAATTAAATGTAAAAACACCTTTACCACGCGTATATGGTTAGGACAGAGCATACATATACATATCGCCTTTACCACGTGTATATGGTTAGGACAGAGCATACATATACACATCGCCTTCACCAAATGTATATGGTTAGCATGCATGTACACATCGCCTTTACCACGTGTATATGGTTAGGACAGATCTTACATATAGTGAAGACACAACACAAAACAAACACAGAATAAATACATATAAGAAATAAGATGAAAACTTGTCAATGTATCCCTGGCCACCCTTAACAGTTACGGCAAAATTCAAAGAGGGACAAGTCCATATACGAAATTAACGGGATAAAGGTAATACATCTTACCGCATTTTGATCCATTCCAGGTAAAACCCGACACACAATCACATACAGTACCATTACAGTCAGCATTATGATCAATGCATGTATCAAGAATGGTTGTACATCGTTCAGTAACACGTGTTCCATCTTAGAAGAAAAAATATGCAAAATTCTTTGCTCAAGATCTTTATACATGTACTATTAAAATCACATCAGGAAAACGTATATCTCGGAACAATGTTTTATATATAAACTTAGATCATTGGTTTTTATCGCTAAGTAATATAAAACAATTAAATTGATATAATGAGCAATGCCAATAAAATGAACTTTACTTTAGGTAAAAAAGAAAAGAAAGATTTTAAAAATCATCACTTACAACATGCATCTCCGATTTGAACTTGATCAGGCGGACATTCACACCTGTAAGTTTCCGAGCTGCATACAAGGCTAGAGTCACATGAAGATGTTGATGGATCACATGGGTCACAAAGGTTAGGCCCAACTGTTAAATATTATTACTTAAAATCATAAAAGAAATATTACTACCTATAAATGTACAAATTATCTGTTAGAAAAACGTTTCAGCATATAATAATAATAATAATAATAATAATAATAATAATAATAAAATTCTTTATTTAAAGAAGGTAACTCAATAAGTCCGAGGACTTATCTTCCTCTAGGCCTTCATATAAACACTGCATTCGTAAAACAAAAACAGTTAAACATAAAGAATCATGAACACTAAAACACATACATGCAGTTATGAGCAATTACACCTGAGTTACATTAATGAGAAATAATACATGAATTACAGTAATGAGCAAAAGTATTGAAATAACAGAGATCAGATACGAAAGGAAGTAAGAGTAGATGCGTTTCTAATATCAGAAGGAATGTAATTCCATACTACCATACCAGCATGTTGAAAAGTTAGTTTAGTATATTTCGATTTGAATATTGGGTGCCGAATATCTCTTTTATTTCTAGACCTGAGGCTATTGTTAGTCTGTATGTTATCGTAAGATAATAAATTACGCATGTATTGCGGTGTAAAATTGTTAATCGTTTTGTATACTAAAATACCGGTGTGATATTTAATTCTTTCGGGAAAAGATAGCCAATTTAATTCTTTCAAAAGTGGGTAAGAAGAAGCATCAAATTTCTTATCAAGAATCATTCTTGCAGCCCTTTTTTGTGTATTAATGATTTTGTGCAGTAATTTTTGACTAGCTGTACCCCATAATGTAGAACAATAATCATATATTGGTAAAATGTATGCGTTGTGAAATAATATTCTCATATCTTTGTTTAAAAAAGGTTTTATTCTTCGTAAAAGTGAAAGTTTGGAATTAAGCTTATTTTATACTTTTGATATTTGTAACTCCTATGTCAGTTTATTATCTATGAATATCCCAAGTAATTTTTGCTGAGATACACTTTCAATATGTTTCCCGTGTATTTCTAGCTTTATACTATCACAATTATTTCGCAATTTATTAGCATTTCATAGAAGCATACTTGATGATTTCATGGGATTTAGTGCCATATTATTTAGATCACACCAGTCTGCAACATTTTTTAAATCAGACTGTAAATCTGCTTCAATATTTTTTACTGACAAGTCAAACGTGTATAATGAGGTATCGTCAGCATACATATCAACATAGGTGTGTTTCATTTGCAATGGCAAATCATTGATATAAATGAGGAAAAGTAGAGGACCTAATATGGACCCTTGAGGAACCCCTGTTACAATTGTCTCAAATCCTGATTCAAGTTTTTCTACCTTTACCAGTTGCTTTCTATTCGTTAAATATGAGTTAAATAAATTAAGACAATTTTCCGAGAAATGGTACAACTTCAGCTTTTCCATTAAAATTTAATGGTCAACCAGGTCAAAAGCCTTACGTAGATCTAATAGCAAAGTGCCTACAAAATTTCCCTTTTCTATTTCCTTAGACCATTGATCAATCAGGCGAATGAGTGCAGTTTGACATGAATGTTGCTGTCGAAAACCAGACTGTGTTTCATGCAATAAACCAGTTTCCTTAAAGTACCGGTGTAGTTCATTTGACATATGCTTTTCAATTATTTTTGATATAGTTGGTAAGACTGAAATAGGACGATAATTGTTCGGATCATCTGATGGTCCGTTCTTGTATAGTGGAATTACTTTGGCCAGTTTTAAATCATCGGGAAATATACCAGTTGATATAGTAGTATTAATTATAGATGCAAGTGGAACAGCTATAACATCAATACAAATTTTAAAAATTCTAGGCCCTATTCCATCAAGTCCAGTTGATTTCTTAGTGCTAATATGTTCAACAATTTTCTTCACTTCGTATGGCGTAATTCTGTTTATTGTAAAGTAAGGTTTATCTCCAAGTATTTTACCAGTGTGAAGTTTCAATTTCTTTAAGTACTGAAATCGTTCAGATATGCTAGCTGTCTTTATATTGCACAATTCAGCAATAAAGTCAATACATTAATAAAACATAAAATAAAGAGCAATTAAATATAATGAATATCGTCGGCCTCGTTCAAAATGGACGGGAGTGCAAAATAGTTATTTTTCAGTAGGTTGAAAAAATGTTTGAATCTTGTACTGCAGCGAATTTTAAACATTTAAACGTATCCTTTGTAATAAATTGAACAAAGATTTAAACACACAAACATATTAACTAGTATCAGTTATAATATAAGGATCTATTTGAGTCACTTGTGGTGCTGTCACTAAGCGAGAAAATCAGGCACTAGTTGTATCATAGAAATAATGATAATGTCTGGAGAATGACTTGTTTTTAGGTGTTGGAAGCGGTTGATTCGGTGACTTTCCAAAGTCAGTTTTTAAAAACATTGTACCATTGTACGTTTACTTCAGCTATTATATGTCATTAACTATAACGGATCCGACTCCGGCACCCGAACTTATAGATGCTTATTTCCCCTACTTTACTGAAATCTTTAAAAGTATAACCATGATGTTTTACAACATATTGGTCATCATTTCTTACATACCTAATCTTTTTAACATACTTTTGCGGCATATAGATTTATTCAATTATAATTTTACGTTAAAAACACTATGCAAACTGTCACATAGCATTTGGGTGTACTCTCTTACAAGGTATTTCTGCTCTATGGCAGTCTTCTGTTTAATGGCAAACTGCAAAGCAGCATTGCAAATGGTTACATTTCGATTTTGGTAACCACATCCATCGCTGTATATAATAACAGTTTCAATCCCGTCTATATTTTCATGTTCAAAATAGTCTACAAGACATGAGTCAGTTAACAGTCTGATTCGTGCCAGAAATAGCACTTGACTTTTATTCTGGTTTCACGGATTAACTCAAGTTTGGAGAAATAAACTTGAGGTCACTCAAAATAAATTGATACGTTTTGTGCTAAACCTTGAGCATAGAGCACATATTTCATATTTCTTCAGATCATTTTAAGGTATTAAATTGGTAGGGTAAACCAAATCATATTGTGTAATGTTTTTAAAATTAAACATGGTCTCAGTCCTAATTACATGTGTGAACATTTTGTACGACAAGATTCTGGTCATTCTTATCGCACCGGATTTTGTAATGATGAATGTTTTGCTATTCCTAAAGTTGGCTTTTTTGTTGTAAAATCTTTTGTTTATACAGGATGTAAATAATGGAATACTCTACCAAGTTCTCTTAAAAGTACAACTATGATGATTTCATTTAAGACTCAGGTTAAAGAATATTTGCTTGATTCTTATAGTGTCTAAACCACTATTTTTTATAGTATGTAACATTCTGTTTTAAGAAATGCAATTATTTGTAATACAGTAATTTTAATATATTAAGACAGATTTATTTTATCAAATTTTTTTAATTTTAATTTTATCATATTTTGAGGGTCATGCTTCTATACGTCTACATTTCTATGTTTATTACTGTAATGTCATGTTTGAAATATATATACTGAAATAAATAATAAAAACTTGGCTTTGCCTCAGGCAAAATCAATATTGTATGATTGTGACATGAAAGTTTAGTTTTGTAATATAAAAAAACTTGCATTCAACAGAAGACACAGAAACAAGCTCTGTAAGTCCACTGTTATAACTTTTACAATTCCTCCATTAAGAGCTCTTTCTTTGTCACTCCACTTTTTTCCGAATATGAGCAGCATAATCCACTTCCTGAAATGTGCCAGCGTCGCATCCACAACAAAAGTCACATACATTTTTCTTCGAATGGAATATACTTCAATTTGTAGTCTTGAAAACTTTGAAAATTGTGTAATATGGCTCACTGTTAAGCTTATTTGAATACTGCAAATCACTTTATCTTTCCGTGATCTTTCTTTCGCGAAAACCATAGCCCTGAATTATTTCGCGGATTTATGAATTCGCGGCCGAATGTCCATAATACTAAATTTGCTAAAAACATTTATTTCGGGAGGTTAGGAATCAAATATCGTGTTTTGTCTGACCGTTCCGGATGCAGGTAAGCCGGAAAATGACCTGTTACGTGCGCAGTCGGCAATGGTGAAGTTAGAATCTTCTTAAGTTGTAAAAAACTAAATAAGTAATACAATATACTACTTACAGTTGGTAAAACAATTACATTTAATAGCAAGATTGTTAACACAATATCGAATTTTGTGTTGCAGATTTACCTTTAGATCAGGTGATAACCAGTTCACAACGTAAACAGTTGCCTTTGATGTTAAAATCAATTTTCTCAGGATGTGCAAATTCGTATTATTTTGTAGTATTCAAGTTTATTTTGGCTATCCAACATTTGGCTACTTCAGTGCTCTGTTTAGGAACACTTTCATCAATCTCAATTTATTGATTTTCTACATTACGAATGACAACATTGTGTTCACTGTTTTCAAGAATGCCAGGAATGGCGTTTTGCTTTTCAGTTTCATCAATTCGTAGGAATGTACTTCTCTTAAACCAGTAATATGAAACATTAGACATTACTTTATAAGGATCTTTTACTTTTTGGGTATCATCTCTTCATTTGATTCTTCTGAACAAGATCGCTGCTGATATATGGTAGCAAACTCACAGATCATTAACAAAACTCTAATACATTTTATTTTTCTTCAAAATCACATTTCCCTATTTTGCGTTTCTTAGGAGCCCAACCTGGGTTTGTCATATAATCGTCATAATAATCAGTATTATCAACTTCTTTTATAATGCTGTTGTTTCTGTCTTCAATTATTTCTGAAGCACTACATGAACTTCATGAACTGTAAAAATCGTCTTTTACGGATTCAGTACCATTTTTTTTCTAAAGATAGTTTTATAAACTACATGTATTTACAACCAGACAACATTTTTATGGTTTCTTTTTAAGCAACACTGTTAATGCAACAATCTAAATGATTGAACCTAAGTTTAATGCTAGCGTCGCTTTCTCCAAACTTAAATGACACTTGAAAAAAACAGCATCCCATTAGTTTACGGTCGTTTGAATTCCTGACAAAAGTAAAACAATTAGTTCCAACTCGGAGCGAACGGTAAGTACAGTCGCAGGAGGGATGCTGTTTATGATACATAAAAAAAATCTTAATAACAAGAAAGTCAGTATCAACCAAATTCATGCACTCTGAGACGTAAAGCATTTTCAAACATGGCATGAATTTAAAAACAAAAGGTTGAAAGGGCACCCATACAAATATCCAACCAATACAGGTACTTAGCATTACACACATTTGTTGAGAAAAAAATCAATGCCGTAAATATTACATTAAATGTCTGCAAATGGGAATAAGAAACGTATATTTAAGTATCCATCGAAGTGTATCACCGTTTGCTACAAGGCTTAAGTCAAAATCCATATGTTTCCAAAACATATAGTTTGTAGTGACCATTTGCAGGGGTGATTCGCAGATTGCAGTATCTGATCATAGCGTTCTATGTGAAATAAAACTACAAAGTTCAACTTTAAACTTCGAAAACAGAATCAGAATGTATCTTCTTTTTAACATCATTTATTTTGATGCCAGTGTTGTACACTTTCTTATAAATACAAGTTTTTTTTATATTGCAAGCATTTGTGATGCAGTTGATCATGTTTTTTATTATTGATAATATGATACAGGGCTTATGACTTACTATTAATATTTCATTTCGTGGTTTTGCTTAATCTGACTCTTTCCTTCTCTCAAATGTTTGTTCGAGTCATTTGCAACAAATTAAAAAAAGTTTTTAATGTGTGAAACACTTAACTCGAAAACTGCAAATAAATATTACCGCAAGATGAACCATTCCACTGAAATCCTGCTACACAGTCGCAAATGGTACCATTACATTCAGCGTTGTTATCGGCACATGTGTCGAGAACGCTTGTACACACCTCTGTTACAAATGTCCCATCTGGATAAGAAATTTAAATGAAAAAAACATAAATTTTCTCACTTAATTATTCCTTTTTCCTTATTTGTTTTTATTAATTTTGAGTTTTAAAAGATTAGTTAATATATCTAAATAAAGACATTGAACTCTTGCAACCGAAAATGAATCAGGAATTTTAAAATTTCAAGTTGACTTCAGAGTTTCAAATAATATCAAGGAGCCGGCATAGTGCAGTTGTAGAGCGTTCGCCCCAGAATAGGTGGGTTTTGAGATCAATTCCCACCAACACCATGCAATGGTAGCGTCCTTAAGCAAGACACAATAACTCTGCATTGCCTACCCCTCTCTCTCTCTCTCTCTCTCTCTCTCTCTCTCTCTCTATGTACAAGGAAATTTACAAACCATTTAGACTATTAACAATGGCGTCGTGTCAATTTGTACAAATTGATTCCATATTTTATTAAAATTTAACTATAGTAGTGCATCTACAAAATAATGTTGACTGTAGAAGAATATGATAAATATAATGCGGCAATATTCTATATTTACAGCATGCATCTCCTATTTGTACTTGATTGGGTGGACATTCACACCTGTATGTATCCGAGTTACATACAAGGCTGGAGTCACATGAAGATGATGATGGATCACATGGGTCACAAAGGTTAGGCCCAACTGTAATGAAAACATTTCACTAGAATGAAATAAACAGATAAATAGTATGATCTCTGTTCCTTATAGCTGAAAATATACAGGACCAGTGACATAATTTTGCATCAGTCAGCGTTTTAATCAAAGAAAACATTTTTGTTTCATAGATCACATGCACGCATCGATCAAAATGTCCAACGTTTAAATATATTTCATTTTCCACATGCATTATTAAACATGTATGATGCTTTTGTATCTTTATTAAATAATTTCATGTTCCATTGACCCATTTTCTGTTTGATTTACTTATTGCCAAACGTATAACACACGTCTTATAATCATAAAGATGTAGTCAACGTTTTAAACATACCACATACGGAACCATTCCAGGTAAACCCTGTAATGCAATTACATATGGTACCATTGCATTCAGCATTATCATCTATGCAGGTGTTCAGAGAAGTTGTGCATGGCTCAGTTACATGTCTGCCGTCTTTAAATTGCATGTAAATAAACAAAGAAGCAAGAGAAAAATTATGTGTATTCAGGAAGTGTTTACAGATTATGCTTAAAGTCCCAGGATCTCCTTGAATTTACTTAAATAGTAACATAAATCTATCAATAGTTTAATGATAGAACCATGTTCTATTCACTCTAAAAACAACGTTGACATATGGCTTTCTTTCGTCCTAAATTGTTTCTTCAAGACAAAGAGTTGCCAGAAAGTCTTTCTAATATTTTATAACATCTTGGAAAAAAGCGCTTTGCTTCTAATATGTAGTTAGCGATCTAAAAAGCAAAGTTAAGACTGTTTTTGTACAAAGGAAGGTCGTTTGTGTCAGTAGTAAATCTTTCTTGATAAAATGAGAGCTACTTGTAGATGTGATCCTGAGACTTTAATATCTTAATTTTTGCGCAAGTTTCAAATCTCGTGTTTGGTCTTAATTTTTGCGCAAGTTTCAAACCAAAGATAGGTCTCGTGTTTGGTCTTAATTTTTGCGCAAGTTTCAAACCAAAGATAGGTCTCGTGTTTGGTCTTAATTTTTGCGCAAGTTTCAAACCAAAGATAGGTCTCGTGTTTGGTCTTAATTTTTGCGCAAGTTTCAAACCAAAGATAGGTCTCGTGTTTGGTCTTAATTTTTGCGCAAGTTTCAAACCAAAGATAGGTCTCGTGTTTGGTGGTTACAGCGTTTGCTTCGCTATGACAGATGATTGGATTCCGTGTCAAGCAATATGAGAATGCATACTTTAAGCTGTGTATAAATATAAAATGAAAGTCTGTTTCAAAATGAAAGCAGAACATGTACATGTAGGTAACTCATAACTAAAACCAGTAACATCTAAGCATTGAATTAATCAATTAATTCACAGCTTCAATATAAATTTATATGCAGAAATTGTTTGCTACTTAAACTTATCGCTGACTTTAACCCTATGGAATCCAACAAATATAACATACAAAACGTTCGTCAACACAAATATGTATACAACTATTTAACATGAGTTGACTCTCTTTTTTAAAAGGGTCATGTCAATTGAAAGCCGTCTACAAATCTGTTTTAAGTCAAAGTTTGAAAGCCTTCTACAAATCTATTTTAAGTTTGAAATTCCGTCTAAATTTTCCTAAGTTAATTGTCCATAACTTAAAGTAAATAAATCCACTTCTTAACAATCTCATAGCATGAAAACACGAGCAGGACATTGTTTATTTTGATGGAAAGAATGTGTTTTATATTTGTTTTGTTGATTGATTAAGAAATGAATGTTCAAGAACGACAAGAAAACAAATCCAAATACGCGGATATTCCTCGAATATTTCATTATCACTTCTTATAGCTTTGTGTTAATACAAAAATGTAGTTATTATGACTTTCAATATGGTAACATGTATTTTTCCGTTTTTTCCGTCCCTCCGTACATACAATATGTTACCGTTCCATTTCTTGGCCTGATCACTTTTTCGATGAATTCGGAACTCCGTGAACTCTTTCTACATTTAGAAAATTGCTCATGGTATCATCGTTTATCTGCTTAAGGAGCTTTCAATAGGTCGTGGCTCCTTTATTAAAAGGCCCCTTTCAGTTTCACCGGAGGGGACTATAGGTTTACCCTATTTTCTTCCTTTCGTTTCCTCTGGTGTCCCCAACCGTCCGAAATACTGGATCATTGGATATTTCAAGAACAACAAATGAATCCTGATTTGTATATAATAAAGCTTATCAATTTTTGTTTAAATATGACTTTCTATTCTGACTAGGTCCTTCAAGGACATAGCGAAGTAACGCAACCGTAGTGACAGCATACTAACACTATCGTTGAGTTTACCTTAACATAAGGTAATTCTTTCGAGATAGTAGCCCCTTAACGGACCTGAAGAATCATATAGGTCATAGCTAGACACCTGATCAGTGGTGAATAATGATACAAGTATGATACAAGAAATGAGTAAATGAAGGGTAAACAAGCTAAAGCTTAATAACAGCAATACTCACAACATGCATCGACGATTTGAACCTGACCAGGTGGACATTCACACCTGTACGAATCCGAGCTGCATACAAGGTTGGAGTCACATGAAGATATTGACAGGTCACATGGGTTACAGAGATCTGGTCCAACTGTAGAATATTATTTACAGATAGACTTGAGAATATTATCTCTTGACAATGAATCTGTGTGGTTTATAAAACTACATTCTATTTATAATTGTTCTACATAAAAATAAAATTATTCAACATAGACCTTAACAACAGCGCTAAATATTTTTGAATATGGATTTTCACATTTATATAATCTCTTGTGGGTCCTCGTGAATACACTACAGTTAGGAGAGTATTCATAAATGCGCGATGTTCTCAAATTCTGAAGTATTAATTACCGCATTTAGAACCATTCCACGTAAATCCAAATATACAGTTGCAGACAGTGCCGTTACATTCAGCGTATTTGTCAGTGCATGTATCAACAACTGTTGTACACGCTTCAGTAACACGAGTCCCATCTTGAATACAATACGAACAATATCATTTTACTTTTTTAAATTCAGTACAGGCCAAACACATATATTGAATGCAATTATATATGCCTGCATATACAGGCAAGTAATGCACACAAATGTAGAAACTTTCTACTAAAGAGGAGATCAACATTTTAAATTACATCTGTTCAAGGGCTTTCAATTTCAGATCCACATATTCATCACCTAAATTCATTTTAATTATGTATTATCTAAAATCATCGGAATCTAACAAAACATGCATAAAATGTTCATTCGTCTCCAAAATGTCAATACTGATTATGCCAAGACAAGCTTTTAATCGAATAAACTATACTGTAATTGAAATATTATAAGATAAAGTATGCAATATTATAAAGCGAAAAGAAACATGTAATTTACGAACTTGTGGTAATTCAAAAAGTAGTTACATTAAACACCTGAAAGGAAAATTGCTAAAACCCTAAAAATAATACGGGCTTAATAAATGAGCAAAGGACCATTGTTGATCCTGTTGATCAATAAAATTTTGTAATTTGAAAAAAGGTACTTACAACATGCATCTTCTATTTGAACTTGATCAGGTGGACATTCACACCTGTATGTATCCGAGTTACATACAAGGCTGGAGTCACATGAAGATGTTGATGGATCACATGGGTCACAAAGGTTAGACCCAACTGTAATGTAAACATTTCACTAGAATGAAATAAACAGATAGCTAGTATAATCTCTGTTCCTGTTCCAGCTGGAAATATACCGGACCAGTGACACAATTTAGAATGTTTAAACTAGTTTAGAACTGTTTGATTGGAAAAAGCAAAATTACACATAAAGTTACATTATGTTCCAAAGGTGTTTTCTTAATTACCGCATCTGGAACCATTCCATGTAAATCCTGTCGTACAGTCACATATTGTTCCATTGCATTTTGCATTGTCATCAGCGCATGTATTCAGCGCATTCGTACATTCTTCAGTTACACGCGTACCATCTAAAATAGTATGTATAAGAACTTAGCTCAGGCTTGAAAACAAATTTCGTGTCTATAATAATCAATAATCACTGATCTTTTTTGTCTTAAATAAAGCAAACGCTGTTCTTCACTTGTACATTTTGTGATGGCTGTTTCGGTTTACACTCTGTATTTTTAATTTCTTCATATTTAAAGCAAGGCAGTCTGAAACACAGCTGTATCCGCCGCCGCAAATAAGAACATTGAAGGAAAACATATACAAAGTGTATTTTTCTCTCAGAAGTGCACAGCGCGGATTACTAAAATAAAGTTACTGATCTGTTCAAGTGGTCAGAAGGTCTCTGTATAGTAGGGATATGAAGGTTTTGTGAGCGAACAGATTCTTGGTCTTGAGTCGACGTGGTCACATCATCGGTTCTGCATGTTAACTTGATGAGGTAAACATTTGACCGCAATTTCATTCATCAAAATTCTTCAAAGGGTTAAAGAAATATAGAGCATACATGCCATTCAAGACTCAATATCTTTTTAACTAAAATTAAGACCTTGACCTTGACCAAGCATGACCAAGTCATTAGGGCTGCTCAATTTTCTTGAAATGGTGAACATTTGACCCGAGTTTCATCAAAATCTTTCAAGGGGTTAAGGAAATATAGCGCCGGTACGAGTTTCAAGTCCCAAACCTTTGACCTAAGTTGTGTGCTGGACCTTAAGCCAGCGTGACCTGCTCATGAGTTCTGCACATTGGGTTGATAAGTTGAACAGTTAACCCGAATTAAAAATATATTTAGTGGTATTATTATATGTAGAGTAACATAGGTCAAAATGTACTCTAGCTGTTCTTCCGTATCGAAAATACAGATTTAAAACAGCGGAAGTCTACATAAAACAAGTTTTATTTGACAAAATAAAAATGTATGATAACAAATAAAACTGATAAAGTATGCATGTTAAACAACTGTGACTGCTGTAGCAAAAAGAGTTCTTGTCATCGCATCCATCTTTGTTACGGTCGCCTTTATAAATGGTGAACCCCTAATAGCAAACTGAATTTCACAATAATTGATAGAAGCATCGGGAAATTTAATCGAAAGTTAACTGGACAAAATGAATGCTCAATATTATGTGACATGTAAAGGACGTTAAAAAGGTTTAACTTATGCTGAAACTAATGTAAAATCTATATTATGTTACGCTTACAGCAGTTATCTCCGATTTGAACTTGATTGGAGGGACATTCACATCTGTATGTCGTTGCACTGCATACCAGCGAGGAGTCACAAGACGGTGTTGCAGGATCACAGGGGTCGCAAACATCAGGTCCAACTTTAAAAGTGAAAACAACTCTAGTTTTGAAGAACTATAATTCTTCTAATTAAACATAAACGTTTTTATCTTTTTAGAGCTACAGAAAGCTTCGCAAAATTGAATTTAATCAAGTCCTAATGAAAACAGATTACATCAAACTGATGCCGGTTGGACATCCGGGTACTTTGTTCTTGATTAGTTGTTGTTGTCGATGTAAAGTGACGAGCGTGTTTTGGTCAGAACTAGAGCTTATGGTGACAAGTTAACGATGAACCGACATAGTACAAGTACTGAAAGATATCTTAAGATTAATAATCATAAAAGGAACATAAGTTAAGTAAAAAGGGAGAACATTTACCACATATAGAACCATTCCATGTGAATCCAGATATACAGTTGCAAATTGTCCCATTGCATTCTGCGTAATTGTCAACACATGTGTTGACAACTGTTGTACATTCCTCAGTTACACGTGTTCCAACTTAAAAAACAAAATGGATAAATAACGATTAAACAGATTTGTGAATTTAACTTAAAATCTAATAACTGAATGGCATACCACAAGTATAATTGCCATTTTTTAAGATATATAAGTCACTTCTTGTTTTTTACATTGTTGCATGTTATGCAAATAGCCAAACAAACTTTGCCATAGGTTTGAAATTTTAATACAGAAAATTACAATTTCTAAAGCACATTATAATATATGTTTAAGAAAACAAAAAAATTGTCTTTATATTACATGTACTTATTCTGGAAAGGTTTATTAATAATGATTAACAAGCAGTAATACTCACTTAAAAAGCAAAGAAATAAAAAAGTATTACATACAGCATTGCCCGTGAATCTGTACTTTGTCACTTGGGCATTCACAAACATACGAGTCAGGACCACATACAAATGGTGATTGACACGGGTTGGTTGAAGGATCACACGGATCACATGGATCTGACCCAACTAAAATAAGGATAGTTATTATTATCATAACTGATTATAATCAATTTTGACTCGTGCAATATCGAACCAACATCTGCATTGCATAAATGCTTAGCAATGTCAAATTCGACCATTTTACAAATTACCATATATCTATATCACTTAACATCTGGCAATATTGCTGTAACAAATAAGTTTCAGCAATATGACACTATTATCATTAAATTTGGCATTATCATCTTAACCGTTGGCAATATCGCCATTATTCCTGGCAATATCGTTACTCCTGGCAATATCGTTACTCCTGGCAATATCGTCATTACAGTTGGCAATATGGTATAACACGTAGCAATATCCAAGTAAGTCTTCAAAAGTCTCGCCAAATCTGTAAACTGTTGTGTAATTTTTATTTCATCGCAACAAATCGATCTCATAAGCAATAGACCGTCAGGCCCTCTATATATTATACTATATGACGACGTTGTTGAAAGAAATGTTATCAAGAGACAATTAGTAGTCATCATTTTGATGCGAGACTTTACACAGCAAGAAAACTTCCCTTCAGTAACTACCTGCAATTGTGAAACAAGAGCTGTCCCTCATAAGTGACGAATGGTGTCTCACAATCTGTGTGCTATCTGTTTGCTTAACAACTGTGGTGTGTAATCTTAAAACCCTTCCATGCATGACAAAGTTACCATGCATACAGAAATCCATTACCTTTAAACTCTAACTGTGATCTTAAACTTTGAGGTAGTGCCACAGGTATTGTGTGCGATACGTCGTCATGATGTGCTCAACATTTATTCCAAGTTATTTAAAAGTCAATCATGACATAGTCACAGTCCGGACATGAATGTGTGAATATACAGGATTCCATTACCTTTAAACTCTAAGTGTGACCTTGATATTTGAGGTAGGGACGTCGGTCTTGCATGCGACACGTCGTCGTAATATGCTGAACATCTGTGTCAACTTATTGTAAATACTTCAATGCATGACAAAGTTACAGTCCGGACACGAATGTGTGCATATATATCGGATTCACTGCCTATAAACTTTAAGTGTGACGTAAGGACGTGCCATGTGACACGCCGTCTTCCTGTGCTGCACATTATCAAATCCTTCAATGCATGACAAAGTTATAGTCCGGACACGAATGTGTGAATATACAGGATTCCATTACCTTTAATCTAGATGTGACCTTGACCTAGGTAGGGACGCAGGTCTTGGCCGCGACACGTCTTATTGGTGTGATGAACATCTGTGCCAAATAATTTTAAAATCCTTCAATGCATGACAAAAGTACAGCCCGGACACAAAAATGTAAGAACGGACGGTGCGATTTTAATATGACCACCTTTCGGTGCATAAAAAAAGGACACCAATACTGTTTCCAAGACGTTCGCAAAACATGAATATACATGTACGATGTAAATAAAAATAAAGTAAAATTCTACATAATATTCGTCAAAGGACTTATTCAATTTAATATGGCCCTATAATGTCACTTTGATTACCGCATATTGATCCGTTCCATATAAACCCTTCCCGACAGTCGCATATTGTGCCATTACAAAAGGCGTGATTGTCGACACATGTATTCAGTTCGGTAGTGCATGATTCATTCACACGTGTTCCATCTAGATGAAATACAACATGAAAAAGAAGGATGGTTTTAAAAACACGTTATACCTCTGCCATTGTTATAAGTCAATAACGTTCCGGCATACAGTAGAGTGAAATACAATGGTAAATGCCGAAGAGAACGTGAAAGTCATGCCTTGGTTAATGTTGTCGGACAATATCTATGTTACATCGTCAACATAATGTGGAGATCTGATGCTAATTAATTAATCAAATAATCACTGAACCGGAAAATGCCACACTCAGCTTTACACTGACCATGGACCTTTCGAATTTTTTACAACAAATTTTAAAGCCAACCTAAGCCTGCTGGAATTATTTACTTTCTATGGCTTGATCAACTGCTCACATACAGTATCAGAAACAAACCCACGTGTTCTTTTGTGCAACCAGGCCAACCATTAGACACGTGATGTCCCAGTGAGGTCATTGGATTACCCAGTGAGTAAATTTTCATATCATTGTAAACACTGGAACCGTCAATTCATGTGAAATTTCGTTGAAATCCGCCCACGGTGTAAGAGGAGTAGCGAACAAACTTAGGGTGTAGGGCTAGGGTTTACCAAAAAGGACAGTAACTTCGCGAGAATCACTGAGCCAGAAAATGCCGACGATATTCACAACAACACTTGGTAATCAACATGTCTGCCAAGTTTCCGTTACATTTACCCAAGCGTGTAGGAGGAGTTGTAAGGACAAAGTTTTGTGACAGACAACATCAAATCAATATGCCCAAACAGCACTAGGTGTGAGACATATTAAAGAGACGTTATTCAATCATATGCCCAGACAAAGTTATGTATCCTGAACATTGTATTTCGTTTTAATATCCTCTTTCATTGTGCTAAAGATCAACTAAATATGTTGAGCTATGTTTCCTACAAGCATAACTCCACATGAAATAGGGCGATCATTCAAAAGGAGGCATGATATATTTAAGATTTTTAAGCACTATTTCTTTTGAGTATCTTGTATCTCTGTGTCTTATATCAAGTAAATCAAATAAATCAGTTTCATGGTTTTGAAAGTATGTTTCAGACAAGCATAACTTCACAAGATAAAGGAGTGTTATTCAAAACTTTTTACTGAACACGACAATGACGTTTCGTTGAATTTCTGTCCGTAGTTGCTCAGAAATAGCCCGGAAACGAATTGGACGGACGGACCCATATTTTACCCATATTTGATTATGGATCAATCGTTTGGTCTAAATCCAATATAAGCTTCTTAAACAAAATTATTAACATTCAGAAAAGATCAGCTAGAATGATCCTAGACGAGGAGTTCGATCACCCGTCAGCGCCTCTATATCAAGAACTTAATTGGTTGCCGTTCTTAGAACGTTGTAAATACCATATGGGTGTTTTAATTTACAAAGTTTTTCATAATTTAGCCCCTGTGTATTTATCAAACCTACTCATTAACGATACATATGCAACTGCAAATTATAATCTTCGTTCCAAACACTAAAACGATATTCCTCATCCATTAATTAAATCGCGTTATACAAAATACAGTTTCCAATATTCTGCTATGGTTGTCTGGAATGAAATCCCGGGTCAAATCCGTACCTGTGATAAATTATACACGTTTCGCAACCACTACAGAAACTATCTTCTTGGAAAACAACCATGATTATAAAAAGAATGGTTATATGAAGTAATACAGGCAACTCGCTCACAGCGTTCGTCATCTTTAATTGTTCTTTTTAAATATATATACATTGTATATACCATTGTTTAAATGTGTTAAGAATGCTTGATTGTGTGTAAATGTTTTCTTTAATCATAATGTTGACGGCCGCAAGTGAGATAAATGATGTTGAAATTGTTTATTGTGTAACCGTCGTTAAATAAAGTATATTGAATTGAATTGAATTGAATTGAATTGAATTGACGGACTATATGCCACCCTACACCCTCGTCCCTCTTCGGAAAGCATGAATAATGTATATCAGGTTAATAGGATAAACAAAACAATACTAGTACAAACTTATAGTATGTGTAGCTTTTTGAATTACTAGATATGTGTTATTAGAGCTTATTTTATCTGCTGGCTGGAAAAACATAGAGATTTCTTTGCAATTAATGTCGGTAATTAGTGTTTTATTGGAGCATGACTTTGATTCATTTTAGTAAATACAAGTTGAAGTTATGCATAAACAGGATAGAAAATTTGTTTTCAGATTATCTTCTGATCTTGTAGTTTTTCATATCGTCATTTCAGAAGTTGAATTTGTAGTTGCAGAAAGACAGATTATCAATTTGAAGAGCATGTAACAAAAGTCTATCAGTGGAGTAAAAAGGAAACACACTTACAGCATGCGTCTCCAATCTGAACTCGATTTGGTGGACAGATACATCTGTGCGTCTCTAGACTGCATACACACGTGGAAATGGACGGGTCACATGGATCGCATAGGTCATTTCCAACTATCAAAAGATAAGGTCATGCATAGGGTCTCACAGTTGACTGCAATTTATCATAAAATATGTGAATTTAAGAATCTTATACACACAAAACTACATATAGTCGCATGCATAATACTTCGACTGACCAACAAATTGACCGGTTTTTATCGCTCTCGGGTCGGTTGACCAAAACATGACGGGTTTTATCGCTCTCGAGTTGACTGACCAACAAAATGACAGGTTTTATCGCTCTCGAGTCTGACCGACCAACACCTCTTATAAATAATTTCTGTTAAACTGGATCCATTTCGTTTTTATGACATCATCAGTTCTAGCATACGTGACTGTGGTTGCCACTCGCCGTAAGGTTGGAGAATCATTGAGATTTCTTCGCAATTTATGTCGATAGCTAGCGTTTAATTGGAGCATGACTTTGATATATTTTAGTAAATACAAGTTGAAGTTAGACATAAACAGGACAGGAAACGGTACATTGTTTTCAGATTTTCTTCTGATTTGTGGTTTTTTTATATCGTCATTTTATGAGTTGAATTTGTATACGAGTGTCCTGTAAGCAGTTGTTAGTTGCAGAAAGACAGATTATCAATTTGAAGAGTATTGGTTAGTGTCAGTGACAATGTTTTTTATGTTTAAGAAACGCCGTTCTACTGAGACGAATGAACTTTAGTAAAAGGGAGAATGAGCTTTGCTGAACAAGATTCTCGTGTCAGTAATCTGTCATGTTTAGAAATAAACAACAACATCGACGTAAGATTTATTGTTTCTAAGTATGAATTAGTTATCATGACCAGAGGTATGTTGGCCATTTTATTTTGAGTGTAAACAACTGTTTCAAATCAGAAATTGCATAATGAGGGTCCAAAGGGGAGATGGCATATACGGTTGTTGCTGACGCTATATACGTGTTCGTATTCTTGACAATTCAGAATCTATCAAATTTATCTGCGGTATAATAAGGCGTACTTAACTGTCTATAAATTTACATGAACACATGTATATACTAGCCTTTTTAACTTTGTATAATTTTGCATTAAATTTAACACCTGAGTACTGACTGTTATGGCAATTATGACATAAGCCTACCTGAGTACTGACTGTTATGGCAATTATGACATAAGCCTACCTGAGTACTGACTGTTATGGCAATTATGACATAAGCCTACCTGACCACTGACTGTTATTGCGTTGATGACATCTTGAACTTGTTGAACGAGAGACTTGCACATGAAATGTTAAATCTTGAAAATTTGCATGAAAGCTGTAATTTTACCACAATGGGTTCCATTCCAAACGAAACCATCAATGCAGTCACAAATAGTGCCATTACATATTGCATTATCATCAGAACATGTGTTTAAAACATTTGTGCACCTCTGTCCAACTCTTGTTCCATCTACAAAGTGAATATAGCGCTTTTTGATAAGTCAAAGTTTTATTGGCGTAAACATCCATAGTCCATTGTAATATTGCAATAAACAATTCTCAAATAGTGAGCATGTTATTAAGAATGTAAATGTGTCTTCACATGAGCAAAAATGACGAGAAAAGCGTGACAAATGCTGTAACACATGACATACAAGAGGTGGATAATATACATCAGTCAACGGAATGAATTTAGTAGGTCCTTAATATATTATAAAACCAGTAATTTGTGGGTGTCATCAATTTTAAGGACTTAAATAGTGATTAATAAATGAAAGATTAGATAAAAATAAGCATATCTCAAAAAGACTTTAATCTACTTAATTCCGTAAGTCAGTATTATGCATATTTTCACAATGTCTACTCAAATCATATTTGATAAGACCTTACGGCTTTAACTAAAATTTCTTGGAACAAAATATGCTTTTAGTACTAATTTAGCAAGGAAAACTAGTATATAAAAATTGAAAAATTACAAGATGAGACTAAACATTTTTTAATTTATAAAGTGCACGTATTAAGATATCATCTATCATTTCATTCATTTGAAATAAATGCATTTTATTTGAAAACTATATAATTTATATGCTTATAATCATTCACCCGTCCATTTCACCGTTTTCATTCATCATATTTTCCAAACCTGTATACTTTTGGTCACACTTATTAGTGTCAGACGTCGTCGACGTTGATTTTGTTGTATAACGTCAGTTCCAACCTTGATCATTTTAACAGGCGGACAGTTTACCTAACAATCGTTCCTGGGAAGACCTATCCTCCGTATGAAACGGCCAACTCTTTCACATAAAGATACATGGTCGGTAGCAAGGGCGCGAACACATGGCCCTCAGTCTATGAGAATACAGTGCGACTCTAGCCACATGACCATGGAGGCGGTCTTTTAGTGTCAGTAATGTATGATACTTACAGCATTCTCCGTCTATTGCCACCGTATCATTAGCACATTCACAGAAACCCCGAGCACTGCATTCTGTATCTCTTTGTGTACACGAATCAGGGTTTAGGATACACGGATCACACAAAGTTCCATTGACTACAAACATAGTTTATTCATGGATTTAACAGGAACTGTTGTTGTTGATATTATGAGCACGTTTTTATTGTTGTACATAGTTTTTCTAATGACATTTAAAGAGCAAGGCAAGTCAGAAAATAATTTGACTTTAAATTGAATAACTTGTTAAGAGGAATTTTTCTAAAATCAGAGTATTAGATATGAAGATATTGAAGATTGATTATTTCAAAAATAGAGAATCAAGGAGGCGGCCATTTTGAATTTGTGATGCCATAGTGCTGTAATGAATATTCATACAACTATTATTGCTAAGTAAAATTATATACTAAACTAAACTTCTAACGCGCCACCTGCCATTTTATTTATTTATTTAATTATCAACCCTCCAAATATATGTCAGCTTATGTTTAGTTATCGGTGTGCGAAAGTTATCATGTCTTGCATTTAATAACCAAATTGGTGTAGACTTCCGTTACATGAATTTCAAAATGATTGAGTGGTTCGAACCAAACGGCAGAGAAATTCAGCGTATAAACCTTCGTAGATTTAACATGGGTTATTGCCTTGATGCTCTTCCTTTGGAAACCCGCTCTTAAAATTCTCTTCCATATGAAATTTGTACCACTCAATCTTTTTAAAATCCATGTCACGGGAAGTATAAACATAATGGCATCATAAATGCAAGACATGAAAGCTTTCGTGCATTGATAGCTTAAAGCTGCTCGCTCTCAGTTACCGTTGAAAAAAACATTTTTTATACATAAATATAAAACTAAAGGCTAGAATCAAAATATAAACAAAAATCTAGGTAGGAATTTGCTAAAATCGATTGGAAATGTCGGTTATACGGCACCGCTACACTACATGTTTATACTGAAATTCCAAACGCTTTTGAATTTGGTAACGTATTATTTGAAATTTAGAGATGTACGTGACAGGCATTTGTACTGGAGCGTTTTTATATGACTATATGTTCTAAAATACGTTATTTAAATACAGTTTGAAGAACTTTACTTTTTTACCAAAATCTGAGAAGAGCGAGCAGCTTTAATATAAACTGAAACAAATGGGGGGGGTGGTTAGCAATTAAACAAAAACGGGAAAATTTAGGTGTTTCGTTTAGTATATATTTAAACATCGTAACCTTCATGACACTTTAATGTATGTTACCAACTTCAATTAAACAATCAGTAAATCGGGTTCAAAATCAGGCTAGTCTTTTTTGACTTGCGATACATGTACCCTTTAAGATTCGATATACATTATCATTCCTAAGGCCTATACAGTTTGGAAAGGTACATTGTCTGCATCATATCTCAAATGACAGCATCGACAATTCCGCACGGACAACGTCCCCGCAATACTTAGTTTTGTTCAGTTGTAGGGACATAGTGAGTCAGTTACACAGACATCCCTGGTACATTAATATGCTCGGTGTATAGCGCAAATATACATGGGACGTCGAGTTTAAGTCTCATTGGATTTGTAATTCGAGAAGCGGAGGTTCGAACCGGGAATCTAGGGATTGCAAATCCAGCGAAACCATTGAACCGCTTTAACAAGCGACCATTAAAATTTAATCATTGTGACAGTTGCTGTTTAAGCTGACTTGTGTCAAACTGTCACAAAACATGCCCGTCAAAAGTTGGAGGAAGATTGAGTCGTAATAAAAACTAATTATTTGTTAAGATTGTTACGATAAATGTTGGGAGAAATAAGTTGATAACTTTTTAGCAAATAAAACATTTGGTAAAACATTTCAGCAATAATAATAATGATAATAATAATAATAATAATAATAATACATCTAGCGCGAAATTGGTCCTAATTACTGGAAGTGTATGAATTTGTTACAGGCGTAACGTTAGTAACATATTGTAACATATTGTAACATTTGTAACATATTAAAACATCAATGACAAATTAAGCTTTGTAACATATTAAAACATCAATGACAAATTAAGCTTTATAAGTAGGACAACGCGCTCAACATTTCTCTGTACTTACAAATAAAAAATAACTTTTGGCAGTAAGTAAAAATTTTCGATTTCTATGGGGAACTTGCAGACCTTATAGATGGCCGTGGTCTCTGATTAGTCGGAAATAATTGGAAGCATTAAAGTTTTCTATAATAAAAATCAAAAGTACAATGGTTGAGCATAAAAACAATATTTCATGAATGTTCTGATTAATATTAAGAAGCCCTACGGCTGTAGACGAGGGGATGATGTCCAACTGGCTCAAATTTCAGATATAAAGTAACACATTATGTTTATAACAAGAGCTGTTTCATGACAGCACGCTCGACTATTCGAAAGCTTGTCAGTAAAATGGGGGTTCTTTTGGTCTAAGAACAGGACTGGTGTATTGTGTAATTGTATATAAGAATTTAGGTCAAAGATATGAAACTTGTTCAATGACCTCTGTAAATGTACATTACGTTCAAAGCCTTACCCTGGATTCTGTAAGCCAACTGGGGGGAGGAGGGGGGATAATTTCAAAGAAATACATGACCTTGTATATTCGATCATGAATAACTTTTTTACATTTCAAAATTGATATGCATGAAATTGAAAAAGCATATCTGCTGCATGCTGCATAATTATTTTACGACATTTCAAAAATAAGCCATTTCGAGTATTTCAGTCTGGTAAAAACTGTGAAAAAATTCTAAGTTAAAAAGGGGCATAAATATGTCAAAAATCAAAAACAGTGGTGAAGATGTTGATAATCATTTATTCTAAGTTTCAAGTCAATATGTTCGATATTAAAGATATTAGACTTTATAAAAATCTTTAACTAAAATTCTAAGTTAAAAAGGGGCATAAATCTGTCAAAAATCAAAACAGAGTTAAGCGGATTGTTTCGTCAGGTGAAGATTTTGATGGTAAAGATATATTTTGAGTTTCAAGTCAATACCTTTGATAATATTCAAGATATTTGACTTTATATAAAAACTTTAACCGAAATGCCATAGTTAAAAAGGGGCATAAATCTGTCAAAAATCAAAACAAAGTTATGGAGATTATTTCCTCAGGTGTAGATGTTAATGGTTAAGATATATTTTTGAGTTTCAAGTCAATACCTTTGATAATATTCAAGATATTTGACTTTATAAAAAAACTTTAACCGACGCCGACGCCGGGGCGAGTGCAATAGCCTCCTTATTCTTCGAATAGTCGAGCTAAACAGACCATTTATGGGTGTTCTACAGATTTACTAGGATTTGAATACTGAACGAATATTTTGGTATGAGGACAGAGCTTACATGTCATACCATAAGTATTCCAACTTTCGAAGTAATATCTCAAATGATTTAGTAAATACTGGACTGATAACAAAAACTTAACCGATATTTCAAGTCGATAAAGAGCCTAAGCAGAGCTACATTCTCTTGCCTACAGATTTGGGTCATATGGCACAGCAATATGTTAAAAGGTCAAGTCAATAAGTGGATTTTACTCAAACCCGATGTAGACATGTATTTTAGTCAAAAAACGGCAATAAATCTGACAAAAAGATTCAAAGAGTAATGTACTCTTGTCTGTTGATGGAGGTCATGATGGTTAGTAAGTATTGGAATGGTTTTAAAAATGGGATGGTACGGAAGACTTACAAAATGTGACACCAACGCCGGCACCGGCTCCAAAAAGTCGAACTAGCAATAAAATAACGCGAGACAGCAGCAACAACTGTATTACAGACAGACATATAATTCACAAATTTAAATTCAATGTATATACCAGTATATATAAATAAAAAATGAAAAACCCTCAAAATAATTATAAGAGTTGTCTTCGCTGTCGTGCACATGTTTCATTACTGTGTAAGGATGAAGAAGTTAATGGTGAAGGGCAACAACCCCTGAGAGACTGCGCACATGTTCATGCAGCTGGTTATTTAACTTGGCCGGGATATTGTTCGATTGAAAGAGCAGATAATGTTAAGTTTATCAATTTTGTATAATTTAAGGGCCATAATCCAGAAATGCCTCGGGCTATTGCGCTGGTTAGTGAAACTGGCTGAGATATAATGCCAACAAACATTTTGACCAAGTTAAGGGAAGATTGGATGAATATTGTTCGACTAAAAGAGCGGCCAGACTTAATTTTTATCATTTTGGGACAATTCAAGAATCATAATCAAGAAATGCCTGAGGCGATTTGGCTGATTATCGAACTTGACCCCGTCTATTGACGAGCGTATAAAACCAACACAGTTCCCTGCTTTCATTTTTAAACAATTCTTGAACGGAATTTCTCTACGTATTGTGTGCAAATTACCTCTTACGCACTGTCCTTCATCACTGACAAAAAATCCTCTTTCACAAACGCAAGTGTTACGGTCAGTAGAACACTCCACATTTTCACCTTTACACTGCTCCGTGCTGTTACAGATACCACCAAGGCAACTCTCTAAAAGTAATGCGTTTTTAAATTCACCAATTATAGAAACAAGTATTTATAGCAACAATAATTTTATTTTCCAGAAATATTCCAATAAAAACTTTACAGTATTTTGCAATTTGTTGCCTTTTTGTGCTTAATTTACCTTTCCGTTTAATGTTTTACATTAGGGTCACTCCTTAAGCAAGATATTTAATACATCATTGTGTCTTTTCCTGGAGAGCGATTAATCTAAGTTGCAAGAATTTTTTTCGCAATGGAGAATAAAGAAACTGGTAGAATAGCTGTTTATTAATTCACTTACGTTCAACGCATGTACCATTCCGGTTAAAGTAACAAGGACGGCACTGACAAGTGCCGTTCATACACATAGCGTTTGGATCTAGACACTGTCTATCCTCTTGACACGGTCCATTATTTGGTACCTCTGTGTATAACAAAAAACATTTAACTTTGATCTGAGAGTGTTTCTATGTATATTTTTTTCCTGACGTTATTTAAACTATGATATGGATGCTATGCAGATTTTTACACTGCAAATACAAATTATCTCAATGAAAACATGGAAAACCTCTTTGCTTAGAAAACAAAAGAACCATAATTAACTTATACCGCTCACCTGAAAACCATTAGCCAGTGTACAAAGCCACAACACGGTTGTCGAAAACGAAGTAATAGTAAATCGACTGTCAAATTTTAAGTTTATGTAATTGCTACATATTGTTTATATGCAAGGTAAAGCACAATAAATTCAAGGTAATCATTGAAAAAATGCGGAAAACAACACCATTAAAACAGTTAACATTATTGCATATTGTATCTTTATAAGCAAAAAATCAAACGCTGTCCTACATTAGTGACGAATGCCACCCCCACCCCCCGCCCCCCTCAACACACACAAGTAGTGTCTAACAGAATGTGACATTGACCTTTAAAATATGGACCCGGTTCTTGCACATGCCACTTAATTTCCAGCAACCAGAGTTATGCATGGATCAGCTCAATTCAAAGAAATTTGATAGAGAACAACTCAAGGATGATTGCTATGAAGTTTGGCCTAGTGGTGTAATAGGAGAAATAGTTTGGATGGCAATGTTGACGACGGACGGTTGACGCATGGACGACGAACAGATTCTGAATAGCCTCACAATAACTCATCATGAGCACTACGTGCTCAAGGAGCTTTAAACACAACAGACGGAAAATAAACAATATGTTGTAGATTTGATAACCCATCATGAGCAAAATTCAAATTTATATGCAAAAAGTAGGCACTGAGCTGTAGGCTTATGGAAATACGTTGATATTTACTTACATAATTCTTTCTTAAAGATTATTATATCCCTACAAAGCAAATCTTACGGGGAGTAAGTTTCACTTCACGTCACATATTCATTCTATATTGCATATAAATGTCCTACGCTTTATTACTTGAGGTAGTTTTGTACATAAAGAGCTCATTGTGTTAAGATTGGCCTGATGTGCACTTGAGGTCAATGTAATTAAAAATAGAAAAAAAAGATATTTGCTAGTACTTCAGGCGATAGGCTGGTACACAACCTCCTGCACCGTCACTGTCTACCTCAGTCCCCAAATCACTTATGTCTATAACAGTTTGTCACGGGGGGTATTAATCACATTCAGTGACAACTTTGGTTTCCTTTCAGTAAAATTTATGCATCACAAATCTTTCTCTTCGGTCACCGAATAAAAACAAAGTTATGATGGATCGTTGTTGATACAAAAGGGATGAAATACCAATATAACAAAACTAGAACTATCACTGAATGTGATGAATACCCCTAGCACACCGCTTGCACACTTTAAATGGACCTTAATGTAATTTTACAAGGCTTTCGCACGGGAAAGTATAAATAACTAGGCTAAATATCAATCACTCTTTGGAAGTTTCATTCTATTCTCGAAAAATGTTTAGAAGATGATCCACGAACAAGAATCTCTATGAACAATGATTTTTAAAACAACGAAGGGCCATAACTCTGGGAAAATACTCCAAGGGTAGCACAAGTTAGCTTGGTACCACTTATTCATGTTAATTTTCATTCAATTCTGGCCAGGAGTTTTGGAGATGTAGTGCTCACAAGTTTGTGTCTACAGACAGATGGACGGAACAAGCTGATTTTAGTAAACACTCTGTTGTTGAGGGGTCGGCGTATAACAAAAGGCCAAGATGGCTCTATATCGCTCAATATGTGACCAAACTTTAACCCTAAACTATATCATAAACACAAACATTCTGTTTGACCATGACAATATAAACCTTTTAGCCAATTTACACGATGATTGGGTTGTTAATGTCACATGTATGTCATACACAAGGTTTTAACCGGGTGACCTAGTTTATGACCTTATATTTCCTACATTCAAAACTCGACCTAATCAAGACAACCTTACTGACGAAGTTTCATGAAGATACAATGGAAAATGCAACCTTATTTGACCATTGACCTAATTTTTGACCCAAGATGAGTCATATGCAAACTCAATCTAGAATTCATCAAGATAGTCATTCAGACCAAGTTTCAAGGAGATCCAATAAAATATTCAACTTATTTTGCAAACACTAGGTTGTTCTATGATTTAGGCCCGTGACCTGGTTTTGAACCCCAGATAAGCCATATTCGAACCTGACCTAGATTTCATCAAGGCAATCATACTGACCAAGTTTTATGAAGATCCAATGAAAATTACAACCTCTATTTGATACACTAGGTTTTTCTATGATTTGACCCACTGACCTTGTTTTTGACCAAAATAACTCATATTTGAACTTGACATAGGTTGCATCAACACAGTCATACTAGCTAAGTCTCATAAAGATCCAATAAAAATGCAGCCTCTATTGCATACACAAGATAAAGTGTGATCAGACAACATACAACAGACAGACAAACGACTGACAGAAGATGGCCTCAGGCGATCACAAAAGCTCACCTTTGAGCACTTTATGCCCAGGTGAGCTAAAAAGGGTAACATAAACCACTTAGTAATACCATTCAAATGATCGTGGTTGAAACAAGTTGTACAAGTTAAATAAAAGCAATGTTTCCTGTCCGTACGAGTAACAATAAAGCAATATACCCTGTCCATACAAGCTACATTAAAGCAATGTCTTCATTCCATACAAAACATATAGAAGCAATGTCTCCTGTCCATACATGTTACATAGAAGCAATGTCCCCTGCTCATACATGTTACATAGAAGCAATGTCCCCTGTCCGAACATGTTATATATTAGCAATGTCTTAATTCCATACAACTCATAGAAGCAATGTCTCCTGTCTATACAAGTTATATAGAAGCAATGTCCCCTGTCCATACAAGTTATATAGAAGCAATATCTCATGTCCATACTAATTATATAGAAGCAATGTCTCCTATCCATACCTGTTGCATAGAAACTATGACGCTATTCCATAAAAGGTACACATAAACAATGCCCCCTGCCCATACAAGTTACATTGAGGCAATGTCCCCTACCGATACATGTACAAGTTAAATAAAAGCAATGCCTCCTGTCCATACAAGTTACATTGACGTAATGTCTCCTATCCATACAAGTAACAATAAAGCAATACACCCTGTCTATACAAGCTACATTAAAGCAATGTCTTCATTCCATACAAAACATATAGAAGCAATGTCTCCTGTCCATACATGTTACATAGAAGCAATGTCCCCTGCTCATACATGTTACATAGAAGCAATGTCCCCTGTCCGAACATGTTATATATTAGCAATGTCTTAATTCCATACAACTCATAGAAGCAATGTCTCCTGTCTATACAAGTTATATAGAAGCAATGTCTCTATTCCATACAAGTTATATAGAAGCAATGTCTCCTGTCCATACTAATTATATAGAAGCAATGTCTCCTGTCCATACCTGTTGCATTTAAACTATGACCCTATTCCATAAAAGGTACACATATCAATACAAGTAACAATAAAGCAATATACCCTGTCCATACAATCTACATTAAAGCAATGTCTTCATTCCATACAAATTATATAGAAGCAATGTCTCTATTCCATACAAGTTACATTGAAGCAATGTCGCCTGTCCATACAAGTTACATTGAAGCAATGTATCTTTACATGTACAGTAAATCACAGAATTTTTTCACTCACTTTCGGTACAGTTACCCCCATCTACATCATCACCGTTATTGTCGTAGTACCCGTCTGCGCATACGCACGTGCACGTCCTAGCGTCACATACTGCATTCTCGTTAGCGCACTGGGAATGACAGTCACATGTGCCTCCTAGTGGAATATCTACAATCACAAACACGTATTATTATTTTTACCTTAATATAATCCTTAAATACCACCAAACACAGCATTTTTCATTTGTAACACTATGGTTATCAGAAATTGCAGCTGATTATGTACCAATTGCAGCTTGAGGGTTTACATACGCTTTCAGAAAGTGCAAAGGGAAAGCGAATCACATAAACAATAATGCAACACGCCACAAAGCACGTAACAAAACAGTAGCGATAAGTAACTTCTGTACTTCATGTCACTTTAGGAATAAATATTGCATGCTGGGAAGTTTGGAACAGAAGTGACATTGACTGGTCCCAATCATAATACATAAACGATATTTTCAAAGCAGATGTATGAAAGGTTTCTGCTTATAAATATATTTCATAGATTATAAACAAAAATACAAGAACTACCTTTAACACAGATAGACGGCGCAATTTTTAGTATATGAAAGCGATGCTTAGCATATCTTTTATAGTAAACATTATTTTTTTTCAGTCGGAATGCGCCAAATGTCACATGGTTAGCAAAAAAAAAACATTGACCGAGGTTTGAACCCATGTACCTTCTCTTGCAAAGTTGTTAAACCTAATGCTCTTCCGTCTGAGCTAACCAGCCACTTGTCAATTCGTCCCCAAAAGTAATTAAATATCTATTACGACGTGTGTATAAGGAAAACAAACTTAATCCTTATTTTTCTTATAAATATGCTACACAAAATATTGCACGTTATTCACGTACTTAAATTATTAACCCATTCAAAATAAACTGAAAACGGAAGAGTATTTTATTGTCTGTTCTATTATCCAATTAGAAGGTGCCTTACAGTGTAAATTTCTCATTTCAAACATGTTTTACATTCTGCTAGTCATTTCATTGGCGGTTTAAGAGTTCTAAACTGCCGGTTAAAAGCGAGCTAAATACGGCTGTGCCGAAAATAAACACTTATTACTTAGAGTTCTGTCACAGTTCTTTAAACTACTCATTTCTATCTGGGTATAGAGCTTTCTAGTTAGATATAAATCTTGTTATGTAAACAGCTTATTTGTGAATTATGAACTTGTTTTGATATTTAAAATGATATTTATTGTTAATGAACACTTATTTACCAATACTATTTTCATTTAGAACATTTCGAAGCTTATAGAAAATTATAGAAACTGGTAGAAGGTTATGGAATGATATGAAAACTGCTGGAATATTTAGAAAATTGGAGATTATTCAAGAGAGATCTATACCTGGCATAAAACTTGTAAACACTTGGTCACATGCTCTTATTTTGTCAACAAGTAAAATACAAGATTATTCTGTATCTTTCTAGAAAGATGATAAAGTATATATAAAGGACTGGAGAGTTGTAGGGTTATCTTTGGTAAGTCTACAGTCATTTTATGGAGTTACTTTGTGAAGACATGTGATACATTTTTTTATTTCGTAATTACGAAATACATTTCGTAAAAACGTAATAACATTTCGTAAAAACGAAATCCTATTTCTTAAAAAAAAATCTTCTTTCGTTTAAACGGAATATTATTTCGTTTTTAAGAAATCGTATTTCGTTTTTACGAAATCTTATTTCATTTTTACGAAATGTATTTATTTCGTTTTTACGAAATCTTATTTCGTTTAAACAAAATCTTATTTCGTTTAAACGAAATCTTATTTCGTTTTTACGAAATCTAATTTCGTTATTACGAAATCTAATTTCGTTTTTACGAAATGTATTTCGTAAAAACGAAATATTAGTTCGTGATTACGAAATACAAACGAAATCCTATTTCGATTTTTCGAACTCTTATTTTCCATTTTGATAAGATTTCGATTTTACGAAATAACATTTCGTTTTTACGAAAAAACATTTCGTTTTTACGAAATCTTATTTCGTTTATGCGAAATGTATTTCGTTATAACGAAATAAAAAAAATTATCACATGTCACATGAGTGTAAAGAATACTGAAAGCTATTAAAATGACGCCAAACTATGCTTTCTGATGACATTTCCCGCGATTTTCATCATTTTATTGAAACAATCTCAACAAAAGAGGTTAAAAAATAAATTAATTAAAGAGCAAATTTGTAGGCATCACTGAAATATCACGTTAATTCTACTTGTGAACTCCAAAAGTAGTTATCATTTACTAGTGGCTGTGCTATTCGATATAATATTTTTTTAGTGCCTGCTTATAATGTGATTTTTCAAACAATTATCCTTTTACTAATTTAAATCTATACTATTATTAGAAATAAGCGATACTACTATGTCCAATTCATTGCATGTACAACTTACCAGGTTTCGGTTTGCATTGTCCTTTCTGGCAAGTCTGTAATGATAAATACACCCTTTAGATATTATACTTTCCAAACCCATACCAGAGTTGTGCTAGCAACGGAAGTGACGTCAGCGTCATAACAAGTTTTAAAAATTACGCTCTTTGAAAAATATGTTTTTAATGGTTTAAAAATTCATATGAGACGTAAGAATAAAAAATTTAGTTCAAACTTATAGGAAAACTTAAAACCTATATGAATATGTGCGTTTTATTGCAAAAAGTACCCTAAATGCAGACTACATGATGGATAAATTATCTCGTCAAAGAGAAATTGTTGATAGATTCAATAGTAAGTTACAGACAATTGAAAAAAGAGCAACTACAGTGATAGAAATAGACGATGATGGTGTGAATCTTGAAGTGAAAACAGATCATTCCAAGAAAGTGTCACATAGTGAAAAAAATCAGCAGTTTCAGGAGCGACAGTATGTTTTAAATCAGCCGAAATCATTGATGAAGAAACTTGCCGCTACAGACAGAGCAGAAGTGAGGATTATAGAAACCGGAGGAGGTATTGTTATTGAATTAAACACTGGTCTTTATGAAGTCTTTAAGATTGAATGTGACCGTTTTTATTGTTCAATAGACATTCCGTACAAATGTGTAAAAATCCCAGTTACAGACAAAAAAGGCAATGGGACGTAAACCATTTACAAGATGTATAATTCAGACGCTCATATGTACACGTTAAACATGTATCATACCCGGAGTTCCTGTTTAGTAAATGGTAAGAATACGGATCATTTTATGAAAACAAACTTTCCTAAAATTATTGAAACTGTTGAAACTTCTATGCGGAACTCTAGTACGTCTATACAGCAATTCAATACACAAGTTAGAGATGTACTCCTTAACGTTTGCAATGTAAGCGATAAAAAAGAAGAGTTAGCAGATCTAGCACTCAATGAGTGTTCCGCAGTTATGAAAAAACCGTCAGATAATGCAAGTAATTTGAACGACCAATCAAGTTCTCAAACGATGGAGAAGGAGTTTATAGCTGTACCCTTAGCAGAGACAGTGAACGGACCCCCTGATGTCATTCAATCTTTTGATTTGACTGAAGATGTTACATCGAACGAGGGTCCGTAATTCATATACAGAAGATGGCGAATACACAACCCAAGACCTACTGTTTGACCATTCTTGGATGCAAGACTCAATTGCTGAAATTAGAGAGGCTATGCTTTCTATTAATGTAAACTTTAAATCTCATGTAGAGTCAACCTCACTGCAATTTGAACGACTGTATGATGAAATAAAATCGATAAAAAAATCAGAACAAAATGAATACACAGACTTCAAGAGAGCAAACTGAAAGTATCGTTGAATCAACTGCTTTAATGAAATCTGAACTTTTCGCTGTATCTTCTAATATACAGAAACGTCTTCAGTCACTCTCAGACACCCTGAAATCTATTCAGAAACAGCAACAACAGCAAGAGGTGCAACAGCTACAGCAAGGGCAGCAACAGCTAAAACAACAACAGCAACATCAGCTACAGCAAAAACAGCAACGGCAACAACAGCTACAACAACAACAGCTACAACAGCAACCGCAAGAACAGCAAGGGCAACTACACTTACAACAGCAGCAATTGCAGCAAGAACATAAACAGCAACAGCAAGGGCAGCAACAGCTACAACAAAGGTTACCAAGAGAAAGACAAGTGCAGCAACAACAACAGCAGCAGCAACCACAAGAACAGCAAAGGCAATTACAGCTACAACAGCAACAGTTACAACAGCAAAGACTATCAAAAGAGCGGCAAGGGCAGCAACAGCGACAACAACATCAATTACAGCAGCAAGGACAAAAACAACAACCACAAGGGCAGCAAGAAATACATCAACAGAATGATATCATAAATTCCCCGTCTCGATTAGATTCAACCTCAGAAAAAATACTCCTAATCGGTTCATCAATACTACATGGAATTAACCCCAAAGGCCTAAAGTCAGGGGTTCATAAGCATTCTAAAAGTGGAGCAACAGTACAGTCTACTAAAGAAGACATCACCATGTACGATTTGAAAGCTTTTAAGCATGCTGTAATTTACACCGGTGGAAATGACTCATCACAGAATACTGACATTGAATTGTTTGAAGAACGCTATTGTCAGCTCATCGAAAGCATACATAACCAGAATCCGTCCTGTGAAATTTTGTCCCCGAGAAGACACGGATGTCACAGATTATAATAAGATTATTACTGACATTGCAAAACTCTACAACCTTCAATGTATTAATGTTTATGATGCTTTTACTGACAGCAGTGGCAGCCACATCCGACGATACTTCGGACGAGACGGAATTCATCTCTCTACTACAGGAACAAAACGCCTTTTGGGAACTGTGAACAAATGTGTTCCGGTAGTGAATGACTTTGATAACATTGTATTTCAACGGCACAGGAAACCAAATTACAGATCACATTATCAAGGTCAAAATTGGAATCGTTGTAGAAATTGTGGAATGAACAATCATAAAACCACCGAATGCAGAAGAAACAGGACATGGTAGGAAGATGATGACAGGCATAAAGCTACATCCGAAGATTTTATACGTAATAACAAATTTAATATTCTTAACGCTTTATGTGAACAATGTAATTATATTCAATGCATATGTAATACCAGTACTGAAAGAATTGTAATTTCAAAATCAAATGCTAATATGTTATTAGAACAAAATAGTTCCAACAAACTAAAGAAATGTGATACGCAACAAACTAGTGTCACTGTTGACCACTATGTATCTGATTTAGATAGAGGTAGCAATTTAAATACTTGTAGTAAGTCATCATTTCAATTTAGCAAGAAAGGTATTCATATTGCCAGTTTAAATATTCAGCACATATTACCGAAATTAGACGAACTTAATATTATTTTGGATATAATTGGACTTAGTGAAACATTTTTAAATGAAAATATACTTAATGAAAATCTTGTTATGAAAGGTTATAATATTGAAAGAAAAGACAGACTGGTAAAAGGTGGTGGAGGTGTTTTGTATATTTGAAGGACAATATAACATATACTCGACGCTTTGATATGGAATCGTCTGATATAGAATCTATTTGGTTACAACTAAGTTTTTTTCAGAAACGACCCATTTTATTAAATTATGTATACCGTCCCCCTAATAGTCGCCAGTCATGGATAGATGCCTATGAAAAACAGTTAGTAGTAGCCGAATTGTCAAATTGTGACTGGTTTGTTTTAGGAGATATCAACATTAACTTTATACCACCACATTCCTTTAATAACAACAAATGGTCAAAATTCATACATGACTTCGGACTCAATCAACTTGTAAATTCTCCAACTAGAGTAACTAAAAGCTCGTCGACAATTATTGATCATATTTACGCTACATCTACAGATTACGTATGTGAAATCGTCATGCCATCAATAAGTATAAGTGATCACTACCCAGTTGCCTTCACATACAGCGGTAAATCAAATAAAAGTCATTCGGAAAATCACTCATCCATTACATACAGATCTTTCAAAAACTTTAACAAAAACTTGTTTTTGAATGACATTAATAGAATTAATTTAAATATCTTAGAAACAATAACTGACCCAAATTCGGCTCTCGATTTTATGTATGATACCTTAAATTCTTTACTAGCAAAACATGCCCCAATTAAATCAAAACGAGTGAAACGTTGACGCCAACCTAGCTGGTACAATAATGAAATAAAGCAAGCCCGAAATATTAGAGACAAATATAAATCTTGCAAGAACTGGATTCAGTACAAAATATGGCGAAATAAATGCATTTCAATTATTAAGAAGAGTAAAAAGACTTTTTTCAATAACGCCATAAAAAATAAAAAGGACTCAAAGTTTTTATGGAATAATATAAAAGAAATTTCTAATCAAAATGTATCTGCTCCAACAATGCCAACTACCTTAAAGATAAGTAATGAAATTATTGAAGGGAAGCAGAATATTGCTGATGCTTTGAATACACATTTTGTTAATGTAGCAAAGCTTATAAATAAAACAGAATTCAATTATCAAGACTTCAACACATTGAAAAATTATCTTAATATAAAGTTACAACATAATTCATTTAATTTAGGTTTTATTACTCCACACGAAGTTAGTATTCTTATTGACAAATTAGACACAAACAAAACGTGTGGTCTAGATAGAATAGGGCAGAACATTTTAAAGATCTGCAAAGACCACCTAGCTCAACCGATTGCAGCTCTTATCAATAACTGTATATCTTCTGGAATCTTCCCAGACAAATTAAAAATAGCTGGTGTAATACCCTTACATAAAGGCGGAAGCAATGATGACCCAAACAATTATAGACCAATATCAATACTACCCACATTATCTAAAGTAGTTGAAAGGCATGTTGCTAATCAGATGTGTAACTTTTTTTCGAAAACGAATATATTATATGAGCATCAGTCCGGTTTTAGACAACACCATTCATGCCAAACTGCTTTAATTAGATTAGTAGATTCCTGGTTAACATCTATGGACAAAGGTTATGTTACTGGAACAGTGTTTTTAGATTTTAAAAAAGCTTTCGATTTAGTGGATCATAACATTCTTCTGCATAAATTAAAACTTTACCACTTCTCTGATAACACAGTGAATTTTTTCAGATCATATTTAGAAAATCGAACTCAAAAAATAATGGTAAATGGCATAAATTCTGATTTCTGTTTGGTGACATCGGGTGTTCCTCAGGGATCCATTCTTGGTCCTCTTTTATTTCTACTAAATGTTAATGACTTGCCTCTTGAATTGAATTCTGAAACTGATATGTATGCTGATGATACGACGTTGCATAATAAGGGTAAAAATTTAAATGACATTCAACTTAAACTACAGACTGATCTTATAACAACACAAAGCTGGTGTAAGAAAAACAATATGGCAATAAACCCTGTCAAAACTTCATGTATGACTATAGGTTCCAGACAAAAGCTAGCTGGCATGAATGATCTGAAACTGTATGTCGAAAATACTAGTATAATTCATGTTGATTCACAAAAACTATTAGGAATTCATATTGATAAAAGTTTAACATGGAAAACACACATAGATAAAACTTGCACGAAACTGGTTTCAAAATTATTTCTTTTAAAAAGAATTCAGCATTTCCTTACCCATGAGATGAAACAGCTATTTTACAACGCCTATATTGCACCTACATTTGATTATGGATGTTTAACATGGCACACAGCTAACATGACCGATGTAAATAGAATTACTAAACTGCAAAAACGATCAGCTAGAGTTATACTAAATGTCAACAAATTTACATGATCGTCTGAGATGTTCAATAACCTTAAATGGCTTTCTTTTCCCAGCAGATGCAAATATTTTACTGGCATATTAGTTTATAAAGCTCTTCATAATTTGACACCTTCATATATCAAAGATCTAATTATATTCTCAAATACAGCCTATGAATTGCGGTCAAAATCCAGGAAAGATATCACACACAAAACACCTAACACAAATTATCTCAAGAAGACATTTAGTTACTCTAGTATGGAAATTTGGAACCAAATACCTGTTGATATAAGACTTTTATCAAATGTCAGTGGTTCAAATATAGCCTAAGAGCATTTCTGCTTAAGACTTATAAATTGTAAATACTTTTTTGCAACCTACTCTATATTGTAAGTGAAACATAATCTTTTATGTCTGTCATTATTTCTATATCTTAATGTAATATGTATGCATATTACGATAGTCTTATTCATATTGTGTTGTTTATACTTGTTTGAATTTGTTTTAAAATTGTTAAGAAGGCCTCATTGTATATAAGATTTATCACCTATTAATGTACTGCACTTAATATTTGTTATGTCTTAATGAGTTACCTTCTGAAAATAAAGAGATTATTATTATTATTATTATTATTATTATAGTGATAACATCGACAATACTTCTGAAAGCTAACTTTTAAAAATCGTTCCAGTGTTTAAAATAATGTTTCGCTTAATTTGCTGGATTATCCAATAACCACATTGGACAAAAAGTGTCATTTATCGAGTTTGTAAATACGTTTGCTGGCTTGCATGTTGTTGAGTCACATACAGATGTTTCTGACATTGTAAGTATAAAAGGATGCACATATTTTCCAAAAACATAGGGAGCAAAAATATAAGCGGAAGTCTGGAGGTATCGGTATCTACTCTGGATATTATCTAAAAGGGAGACATGTTATTTAAACGAAGACCTATTATTCGGAAAACGCGAGAATTTTAAACGAGGACGATCTCATTAAGTTTGAAAATGAAATATCTCAGATGTGCTGTAACTACAGATACGCTGACTTTTTGGTATTTGTTGGAATTACAATTTATGCATCCTTAATGGCAGGACTCATTGCAGATGAACGACAACCGGATATAGGCTCGAAATTGAGCACAGTTAATCAGTTTTCGCGACCAAAGTTTAGAAATAAAGGTAAGTAAAAGTCAAATTTTTACTGGGTTGCTCATTATTTTGTATGTATTAGTGGGTTTTTAAATACTACGGTGAATATCCTAGTCCTGTGTATTGCCGACATGTGAACGATGTAGGTCTATATGTCAAAAATATCGAAATAAAGATGGCCTGCTCACTCGAAATAATAAAAAAACATTCACTCCATATGAAAAATAAACCGGGGTTTGCCAGGTTAAAGAAAGAGGCACTCAGAAAACTCAGCAGTAACTATCTTTATGCATAAGTTATGCACAATGCATTTTTCGAAATTTTTGAATTCTGCTACAATCAAAGTCGCTCAAGTGGTATATAGGAGCAGGCCTATGGCCATTTATAAGAATGAGAAAGAGTAGAGGTACGTAAATAGATACCTGACGGCACATTTGGTAGGTAGTAAACTTTACAATTTTATTACTAAGGTAGTATTTAGGACTGAAAGTGCTGGAGGATCGATTGTCTCTCAACAACACAGTCTGCACACATACATGTGTAAATATCAGGACAACACAGACTGTACACAACCATGTGTGAATATCAGAACTTTTAGGGGTCATTTGTGACCCCCTGCATCAGAATTTGGTAGTCATTTAGAAATTCCGAGGGTCATACTCTTTATGGTAAAACAATAAAAGGCATGACTATAAAAAATTATGTTATAGAAGTTTTGTTCAGTTTACTTCTGTAAAACTGCGTGTGATACATTACAAAATGGTGGGTAATCAAAGGGTTGGCAAGACAACAGGTGTTTCTTTTTGGATGTTTACATTTTGTCACTCCATCTCAAAAGTCAACTTTGTCCACAAAGCGAATTTTTCATAAGTGCATTCGACCATAGACATTAAACTTTGATATCATTTGGCACACTGAAACCCCTTTCAACAGCGACAGTGTGATCGAAATTACTACAAAATGATCATTAAAATCACCCAGAAAGACGTTTTTGTTTCTTCTGTTTAGGTCCGTCGATAATCTCTTGTTATGCGTCTACGATACCATGATGACGGTATCATACGAACCAATACACACAAAAACGCAATGGTACAAAGTGCGGATAGATCCGAAATCAGAAGACAACGAAGACGGATTGGGTCAAAATTAATCATATCCCATACCGGAAGCGTATTTTGTAAACAACTTATCTTGCATTTCGAAGCCTTTTGAGAGGTTTTGCAATGCTGTTTTTGTAGTAATTTGATCATACACATTTTAATTGCCTCATAGAAGATTTATGTTGCGTAATTGACAAAATGAGTGCGTCAAAAACGAAAAAAAAACGCGCTCCCGCGGAAACACTAAATTAGTGTCTCCGGTCTGACTAGAAAACTGTTGTGATCAAAACCGCGTAGGAAAATAGTTTTATACAGAACAGATACCTCGTTGATTTTAGTTACAAATTACAAGAAAAACAACAATGTAATATTATGCTATTTTGAAATGTTTTTATATTAATTAGATCTGTTACTATATAATTTTAAAAACAGAAGACAGTAACAACTGAATATATGAAACTACTTGTTTGTGTAAAGCGTTCGGCCGTAAGGAAGCTGCTGTGTTTGTTAACATTGGATCGATTGAAAAATCAATCGATCCAAAAAGTATATTTAATAATTTTTCAGGAAAACTGATATTAACTTTAGATTGTGTACTAAGATTTCATGATAAACTAAGTCGAAAGTTTTGTGAAAGGTCAAAGAAATAGAACTAACCTTTGTACCTGAAGTGAAATAAGAATTTTAGTTTGTTTTGTTCATGAATAAGTATAAAATCAAGTTTTTACCTTCGCTTTACCACATGGTGTCCCAGAAGAGATCCGTACTTGACAGACACAGCTATAATTTCGCGTGCACCATATATGCCTTGAACACATGAATTCCGGGAAAAGCTGAAAATGGAATGCCATTAATTTAATAATAAGTATTCTAACACGGTCCGCAACTTTTCGTATATAGATATAGAGGAAAAGAAACCATACATTATTTTACGACAAAATACACCACGTTTTTCACGGGCTACACGTGCGGTAAATGACCCACGCGTCCAATCGTATCATGTCCGTGTTTGTAAGTTACAATGGAATGTTGGTACGCGTTAAACATAGTTCGGGGTATTTTTCAAAGACAATTTCGCGTTAGAATCGAAATAATGAATGCCTTCCTATATTTTGTCGTGTAAAATAAAATACAGTCAGGAATTCGGATGCGAAAAATTATATCACTCGTACTACACACTCGTGATTTAATTACTACGCATCCGAATTCCTGACTGTATTTTGATAAGCGAAAAAATACAGGGACACGTTTATTATATCTTAATTAATAAATGCATTAAACGAAACACTAATCATGTGGGGGTCAACAATCCTTCTAACTTTTATCTATTCTCGGAGCGTTGCCCTGTATCAATATTGTCACAACTTACTTCAATATGGTGCATACACCAGTGTGCGTACACAGAGTACATGTAGGGCGCTACAACTCGGCAATAATTAGCTGTGGTAAAATAAGACTTACGTCAAAGTTACTGTTTCATCAACTTAATATGTTTGGTGAAAATCGAAATTATATTTAGATTCTTATTTAAACTCGATTTTTTTTAAATAAGTGGAAAATAAAGACAACTCATTATAATACAAACATTTCCTTCTCCCGTTGGATCGCACTGTACAGAATCGTTGCCCCATTTCTCTTTGCATTGCTGGTCAGCGGAATATATTTCCCCACGGAATGGCGTTTTCTCCCATTCTTCCCATTCATCTTCATCAAAACTACCGCTCACCCTCATACAATTGTTGTTCGCATTATTTAATCTATAAATAGCCGAATAAATCAGTAATTGCTAGATACATTACGGGTCATTTTGTTTACACACATACTCAAAGGCTTTTGGAATTTTCAGCTATTTTTACCGAAATTTCAATATATTGCACCATTTTCTAGCCAGAACTCTCTGGTGCCAACAGTATGTATTACCGTGGTGTTGCTACTGTAGTCATTCCATTTACCATTTACCTACAGAGAGTTACATCTACATTTCCACACAAAAGCATTACCAAGTCGAAATTTGGAAACACTTCATTATAATATAATTTTATATTGCCGAATCTGAATACATTGTAGTTGTTACAACATACACTTGGAGTATGGAAAGTGACCTCCTGGTTGGCAGAATGGTATCACCAGCCTTCACCTAGGGCCAAACAACAATCGTACAAAATGGTTGTCATTCAAGCCTGTTTTTAAAATTTCAAATTTTTCACTCGACAGCCTTATAAAATACAAGATATACATCATGAAAAGCAAGATTATGCCGAGGTTATAATGATAGTGCACACTTTCTTTCAGTGGGTGGGGTCTGCAAATGAAGACATATTGAAACATGGCAAAGTGATAGCTAAGGTTACGTTTTCGCGACAAAATCTAAGAACCAAAAGGGGCATAACTACGCAAAAATGGTTGACAGAGTTATGTTACTTGTTCAGTAGCATATATTGCCATGAGAAATAAGTACACTAAATTTGAAGTAAATACGTTTAATGGTTTAGAAGCATATAATAAGCATTTATAAAAAAAACCGGGGCGAGTGCAATAGTCTTCTACGAATAGTCGAACTAATAATGTGTGGACAATGTGTTTCGACCCCACCTCTCATCCCACTCTTGGGCCTGCAGGGTCACAGTGATAATCCTACGGCAGTGAACTTGGAGGAAAGCTTGGACTTGGAGCCGGTATGTTTAGTAACCAAAACAGGTAGAATTGTCTTTGTTTTTCCTAATTTTATGAGTCTCTATTAACAGGTAACCTACACCGGTTTGAGAACAATAAAAAACCTACACGCAAGTGTATTTTCTTCGAATATCATTGCGTTATAATTGAGCAATTACCACGAATAAAGCAACGGAACACCGGTCAAAGTATCAATTTCAGTTTGAAATGGCATATGACATCGAAATAATGAGATTCAAGTTATGTTATACGAATAATGTAGTTTTTTAGGCATTCTATACTAAAATCTGAACCTTCCTTGAAAATACCGTGAAGTATCAAGTTCATAAGCCCAGGATTTACTAAGATAGGTACTTTTTACTTGCACGGATGAGAAAAATGGTTAAAAGGACCGACAGAACATGTTTGAACGGCTAACTGTGAACTTGGAGCAAATGCTACTCGAGGAAGCATGGAACGCAGAGTTTTAATTTTAAAAAAAAACAAAGACAATTCTACACTACCTGTATTGTTTACTTAAAATTCTGGCTTCAAGTCATAGCTGTCCTCCAATTTCACTGCCGTAGGATCATCACTGTGCGGGTGCCATTCATAACCCCACTTCACCGCTTACTTCGACATTTTTCGACACCTACAAGTTCTGTTTGCTTAGAGAAACTCTGAAAACTCTTGCACCAGGTTTTCAATTTTAGGATTTGTTCAAAATTTCATCAAATTTTACGATTGCACTCGACTAAATTGTATAGATTATGGGCGTTTTGAAACAATATGTTGTTTTTGCAAACGTTTACGGTGATACGATTTGTAAACCGCGAAATAAGTTTTATTTAGAAATCTACTTATTAGACGTTTTGTTTAGGTGGAAAGGATTACTGTTTTGCAGGAACTCGGTAAAAAACAAATATCCTGGGTGACGGATAATCCGATCTGAACAGAATCTTCCAGGAAATTTCGAGCCGTTTGATTGGCCAATGATCCGTAAATATAAAATTGATATTAACAGCAAACTAGTAACATACACTTGGCATACGCCGTCATTGTACTCAATGCTAAAATGGTTCGAAGTTTTTAATGGTTGAACATGAGCATAATGACCTAGAAGTATGATTAAAAGTTGGATTGTAATACATGTATATCGAAAAATCTATATAACGTAAGTTATGATAAAAATTTCATTTCTTTAGAAGGTTAGATAATTATTTAGATCTTTTCTTGTCCAAATTCGTTCATTTTGCTTGTTTTGATTAACATTACAATAGTTTTGATAGACTCCCTAATAAATTCAAGGAAACACGTGGATTTTCCGGAATATATCCAAAATAAGACAGCCGAAGTTAATGACATGTATGTAAACAAGGGCATTTTTATATAGAGAAAATAAAAACAGCGGTCCGACATATGATGTTTGGAATTATCCTGCGGCTCGCAAAACGTCTGAATGCTTGTAAAATCAATTCCTGTGATAAGTCCGATACTGACTCTAGTTGTACACAACGTGTAATATCACAGGTAAACAATCATATAATATACTTTAGCTCTCCAGAACAGTGTTGTATACTATGAGAGAAAACTTTTCTTTACTGCTTAGATCTTCGTCGAATAATGTTCTATTAGGCTTTTCTGAGCGCCTTCTGTTAATTCATATTAATTTTGTCGTTTGTCACGGCACCAAAAATCAAAAGGTTGTGGATTTCTATGTTAGTATATATTGGAATACAACGCGTCTAAACGGTTCGTTTCTGTATCATTAACGAACTACAAAACAGCAACATGACGTCAACGTTCCAGACGTAAGGCGAGCATAGGCAGCGATACTTTTTGCATATGCTACTTTATATAGTGATTTTCAATAATTGACAACGTAGACGTAACGGAAAATAGCCTCCAAGAGGACACTGAATCTCATCGTTTATTTAATTTAGATGGGCTTATAAAGCAGCAAAATTCTGAAACTGACACGTATGCTTTTGTAGATAGTATGAATAATTTATTCATTAAATGCTATTTATTTTAATGAGATAGAATGAATATTGCAGGAATGTGTGCCTTGTATACTTGTCTTATCTTTTTCCATTTTCAGAGAAACAGATGTTCAACATATGCAATAAAAAAGCCCTTGGGCCAATATATCACCAAGTGTGCCAATATCGCCTTAAGGCTCCGTATAATAACCTCTACGTATTCAAAACAGACACAGCCACGACAAAAAGAATGAAGATGCGAAACAAAACATGTTAGCCGTTCCCTCGAGTTGTCGCGTGGCACACTTTCGACCTGTCGCTTTATTTTGTCACAGTTTCGTACCAGCAGCCCATTGTTGGCGTGTTGTCGTGTTGTCGTCCCGTTCAAGCAGATGCTACAACACGACAACATGACCATACATATCTTCGTTGTTGCGCCCCGGAACAAATGTGCATTATAACACATCAAATATCTAAACTCTAGAACTTGTTGTTTAAGACAAGCTTTTTTACTATTCCGTATATAACTGTATTGTAAAAATCAGTGACCTCGCATACATCGTAAACTTTGACCCCAGGAGCATGATTTAAACAAACGTGATCAATGTTACATGAGACATATTTAAGCTTTTGGCATAATGGTTTCAGACAAGAAAGTGTTTTGAACAATTCCTTAAATAACTGTATGTAAAACAATTGATCTCCGGGTGGGGTCAAGTTTGACCCTAGAGGCATAATTTGAACAAACTTGAGAAAGCTCATTATATACAATGGTGCACACCAATTTGACCCTAGGTGGATACACTTGGTGCAGGAGCACTAGAAGGTGCTGTATACCAGATATCTCAGCTCTGGGCCTTAGTTTTGGAGACGAGTTTCAAACTTTTTTTTAGCTCTGTAGGCTATGATGTTCAGTCAACCTTACTGTCAGAATTCGTCTGGCCGAATATGATGATATTCCTTAAAATGGTGTATGCGAAGAAGTCACTTAAAGCAGTTTTGGACGGATGACCGACGGACATTGATCGATTCTAAAATATCATACTGGGCTAAAGTGAGCTAAAAGAGTTCAGGAGGTAAGTAACTTATGTCAATGATGAGTGTAAGATATCAGTTTTTAACAAAGCAACGTTAATCACATTTAATTTAATAAAATCTAGTGAAATAATTGCCTTAAATTCAAGCTGTATTTACAGCCACTCTATTTTCCCCGTGCATGTAATGAATTATATATTCATTCTACACTAATGTCATTGGAAAAACATGCACAATTTGCAAAAATTCCCTATGCATTAGTATCTGGTCCAGCGCATTATCTCTGACGCACGTGAACAAAACATCAAACCTGATGAATAATAAAACAATGTTACAGCAAGATCTTGTCATTGCGGTTTACAGTGAATCGAACAAACTTGAGAAAAATACACTAGACAATACTAAAAAAACAAGCCAAATAACTATACTGGGTCACATGGTTTCAGACAAATTGTTTACAACAAAATGTTCCCTTTACAACTCTAGGTAAATCAATTAACTCTTGTTGATTTGAATGATAATAACCGGACAATGCTACATACCAAATATCAAAGCCCTGGGCCTGATGGTTTCAGACTATTTTGACACAAGAGACATGATTTTAACGTACTTGGGAGAGGGTCATTATACAATACTACAAAAAATATCTAAGATCTGTCGATCTGTCCAGGATTTATTATATTAACTGTATATACGATCCCTGATCTGTCACAGGAAAATTATAGTGTTTACGTGTATGTTACCATTAGGGTAGCGCCAATTTAGACCTCGAGGCATACTTTTAACGAAGTTTGTAGATATCAGCTAGACAATGATACACATTAAATATCTAAATATTGAAACTTATTTACCGTTTCATACGAGACTATTTTTCAAGATTTCCCACTACAACTTTATGTATGCAAAACAAGTAACCACCAGGGTAGGGTCAATTTTGACCACATTGTTATCAAACTTGGAAGAAGCTGTACATTTATATGATATATCTAAGCTCTCGGTTCTTGATAAGACTTTTTTCACAATATAAGTATATGTAAAACACGTCACCCTTGGGTGGGGTCTGTTTTGACCCTAGGAACCTATGATGAACAATATTTGTAGAAAACCGCTCGAAACTAGATGGTTGTTGTTGTCACAAAAACATATGTCTCCCCCATGACAGTTTGTCAACGAGTTTAATATTGAAACAGGATATTAAAATAAAACAAGGAACGCGGTCTTGATCCCCCGAAAAAAGAATTTTGGCCTAAAACAATAGAAAAACTCAAAAAATATATATATTCACATTAACAATGACCTTGACCTTGACCCTAGTGACCCACAATGCAATTCTTAGCTTCCTCGTAAGCTACCTGCACACCAAGTTTCATTGCAATTACTCATTCCTATCTATAGCTATTGAGTGGAAACCATTCTTCTAAAATTCTTCTAGGGGTTCAAGAGATATTGAGCGTACACGAAATATAGTTATATGACATTTGATCTCTAATTGTGACCTTGACCTTGAACCAAGGTGGTTGTAACATGCACTCTGTACATCGTCTCAATATGATGAACATTTGTAGCGAGTTATTCTAAAATCCTGCCGTAAGTTCAAGAGATATGGAGCGGACAAAAATCGTGATGGACAGACGGACGGACGTACAGACAGACATTCAACTCGACCAAAATCACTATGTCTCTCCCCATTTATAATGGGGGAAACATAAATACTACACACAAAATATTTAAGCTAGATGTTTGAAGTTTTTCTCTTCGGTTGCCATGACAACCATAGTTCTGATTGGAAATGTAATGTTTTGAACAGCTTTGATAGATAACCACCTAAAGAACATTTCTTAGTTTGGTTGAAACAGCCCAGTTGTTTTTGGGATGTGTTTTGAAACAAAAAGTTGACACCGCATGACGACGAATGACGGACACAGCCAGATCCTAAAACTTCACCCTAGCACTCCGTGCCAGGTGATCTTAGAGGCGTATATGTAGCTAATAGGAAGGCAGGCCACTTTAATTCATCGATTAATGCTAAATACAGTGGGAGAGATAAAATTCAGCCCGGCGTATATTCACGGCTTTTAAGCGAAATACCTCTCGAATTAAAAATAAAAAGATAGCATCTTCTTGATTCTACACTTACCCTTTAATATAATCGCAGACGTCGTTCGCGGTGCAGCCCGACAAGTACCAGTTCTGTCCCCAAAATGCAGGATTTTTGGTCTTTAGGGAAAAATGTTCTTTCATTAAGTAAAATTCATTCCCGGTGCATGATTTATCTCTGTCGTTGTAGCCATCTAAACTTGAAAAAAAAAGTGATATAATTTTTTGTTATTACCATCGTCACTTCAAATAAATCGGCCGTCCGCTATGTAACTTTAACCGAAAAAGTTATGTTTTCCAAAATGGTGGTGGAATTAAATATTTCACACTTATTGTGCAGTGTCAGATTCAAATCAATGCCAACTTATGTCAAATATGAAGTTAGCTGCCAGTTGCCAGTCGCACAGCACAAAGTCAATTTGTCTCCCCATCATATATGCTTGTAGTAATATTATTAAAAAGAGATATGTGAATACTGTTTCTATGAAGGTACTGACTAGTTTAAGCTAATTTCTCAGCAATCCCAAGCCTACAGTATACAACTTATATCGTGCAAAGATCCCAATCCTAGTAACTTTATATAAATGAGTACATTTTCGGTTTTAACTTTAGTGACAAGAGGCTTCTCTAACAAACCGTTAGAAATGGATGTTTATGTTATTGAACGTAGATCTGATTTCGAACTCGCCCTAAGATATGTGTATATTGGCCTGCGATGTTGATCTTTAAGAAGTGTATGTACAGACAGATGTCCCTCATTACTGAAGGCGCCGTAAGGAACATGTTCGAATCCGGACAAATCCTTGCAATTTTATGGTTTCATAGTCGTAAAATGCCTCCCTTCATTATCAGTGGCAAACCATTTTACTATTTATTCCAAAAAGAGATACATGTATCTCTCTAATTCGAAAGAGATATATTTTGTTTTGATAGAGATACCTCTTTAATGCTGAGAGATATCTTTGTATCAGATCTGTACCTCTTTTACAGTTACAGATATACACCTGTAAGAGAAAGAAATATCTCTTTTTGAAAGATATCTTGTTATGCAATATAGATATCTCTAAAACTGAAAGAGATATATCTTAAGGGGGGTCACTGGTGAGGTTTGGTTTTTTTGCACTTCCGGAAATTTACAGTCTACATTTCTAGTGGAAAAAATGACAAATGGGAAACACATAATGTATTAAACAGAAAAAGAAAGCCCTCGTGCCATTATACTTCCTGCGGTCCGATTATTACGTCCCGGCCTGGCTCAGCCGTGTATTATCCTTTAAAAACGCACGCATCTCTTATATCATGTATATACACACACATCTCATATATCATGTATACACACATATCTCTTACATCATGTATAAAACACATCTCTGATATCACGTATGCACACATACATTATCTCTTATATCATGTATACATCTCTTACATTATGTAAATCCTCACATCACTGCTATCATGTATACGCACACATCTTTGACATCATGCATACACAATAATCTCTTTTCGCAAGCTCGTTGTTCCCGCCAAATCAAGTAATATTTCACCATACAAGTTCAATAACCTATGTTATCATGTATACACATACACACACATCTCTCTTATAGCACATTATTCTTTAACATATAAACATTTAACATACGCATGCAGCAGGCTATGAGCAGCCGCTATGTCAACGGCGCCTCCTCTAGCTTCAGTGATTGATGTTCTGTACTTTTTATTACTGTTACACATGGAAGGTCTCCATGCCACGGCTGCAATTCAAAAGAACTAATTCATAGCGTAAAAAGTACAGAATCCTGCTATCACAACTCCTTTTGATGGCACAGATTTTACATGCTTATAAAAATTGGATAGACTCAAAAACTCTAGCACTGCCACTTTTGTCCACATGTGATAGCAAAGTTTGGACCCTAACAGTGCTTTTAGTTAGAAATAGGCTATTGACCCTTATGTCAACAAGAACGTTTACACATCGACCCAATGTCAGACTCAATAACGTCATGTTATGGTCCGTTTTAACGTCTATGTGCCTTTAAAACGTAAAGTTCTATCTCTGGTATTAGATACTCTCCATTGCTCTGTAAAACTGAGTAGAGGCAAGTTTATTTAAAAAATACTGATATTTTGTATTCATATGATAAAAATATGAAAAGTGCGAAGATATAGATATTTATATTATATGAATGTATGTTAGAACGGACCAAATCCAAGACGGCTCATTCCAGCAAGGCTCACATTGAAAATATAAATAGCCTTGAAATTTATGGATCAGCTTTGAAAGAATTAATGGGATGCATAGGTACACATGTATTACAACGAGTGTTGAGTTTGGAATATGGCGGGAAAATCAATAGACTTCCAGCCAGTAGGTGAAGCAGTCCCCCAACCGGGGGAATTTTGCAGACACTATATGTTTGAAAACCCAATATCTGCTGAACATTTTCACGATGTCTACATGATGGCTACTGGGACATACGAAAATGTTTTCATGAGATAATGAGATATTGAATAAAATGTGTTATTATCTCTTTGTATCTTTCATTTTTATGTATTTATGTGTTGAGATCACAATTGCCGCTGAACTCATTTAATAGGCAACAGTATTGTGAAACAGGACACCTGAATAAGAAAGTTAATTATTTTATAATATTGTATGTTTAAGGTAATCATAAAATGCTGCACAAATAAACTGCATGCACGTGTTAGCGGTGGTATATATTGATGAAAGGTCTTAAATAACTAGTTTGCAAAGAGATAGAGAATGCTGTCTATATAGTCTTGCACTTAAAAAGATGGCATATAATTACTTATGATGGGAAAGAATATTCGAATATTCGCATTTCTGTCGAATGTAGTTTCCGTAATCGAATATTCAGATATATTTTTACATTATTAAACACCAGTTTCATCAGGATTTATTAGATTATAAGATCCCTGGTGACGCATAGGCCATAGCTACATTCTTTAATCAAGCATCTCATTTATTTATATAATTCAGCTTCATGAAATTAAATTGAGTAACATCAATCAAATAAGCTTAATCGGTATTTCATACATAGTTATTTTTATAGCGCTTATATACATGTTCCACAACAGTTTTTCATAATAGCATGTTGATAGTGTAAAATGTTGTTAATTGGCGAATTCCGGCGTTTAGTATATTATAATAAATAATCCTGCTAATATATTATATCCCATTAATTCATAATTCATAACTGCCGTATATCAGAAAATTTATCCGGCACCCTGTTATCGGAAGTGACAGGATAAATATTCATATACTGTTCTCACGTCCTGCTTCAAATTTAGCAGCAGTTTATTATGGCCACAGTGACGGTTACGCAATGGAAACAAGACGTACCAATTATTAACCAGTATGACTGCATGTATATGTTTTAAATATAGTCAAAATTACATGATTGTTAACCTTTTCTGCAACAGTCCGTGGTATTATTGTAAATATATCCCTTATTTGGCTCTGTCTGGTAATTTGTTTCAGAGCCACTTTCTAGAACCGTTAATTTAGTACTAGATGTACTTTGTTAGGTATTACATAATGTTTTATGAGAATTATAGCGAGTCAAGGTGTGTCAAGTGTTTACAGCGAGTCAAGGTGGCAAGTGTTTACAAGCGAGTCAAGGTGCGTCAAGTGTTTACAGCGAGTCAAGGCGGCAAGTGTTTACAGCGAGTCAAGGTGCGTCAAGTGTTTACAAATTCTTTGTTTGGCTCTAGTAAGTAAGCTGCCAGGAGTTGTTTTTCTTTTGTCTATGTCAAAAATGAAAATAGTACATCTTTGTTAAAGAAAATGTTTTGGCAATTTTACTCTTTAACTGTTCAAAATGAGAGTTGTAAATCTTTATCACAAGAAAAATGCTCTTTTTTACCATTTTAAAATTTTCAGTTGTCGTCTATTTAACATTTTTTTCTAGTCAATCTATTCACAAGATCATGGTCAGAAAAAAGGGGTTTAATGTGATATTTTTGACTATAAAGTGCCTCATAAGCAATTATTGGTTGGCTGTAAAACTATAGACTGATTTAGAAACTGTGTGTATAGTTTTATATGAACTGTTTTATATGTGACACTTAAATAAAATATAAAGTTGTTATAACAAAAAATGTAATTGTGTTGTTTATTTAAACAAAGAAAAATAATTAATCCTGTGCTAACGAATCGTAATAAAATTGGAAGGTTAGTTGAAATAATTAACAAATGCATTTCTAGGAATGTCTGTTGTGTAATATTTGGTTAACGCATTGCTTAAACGCTTGTTATAGGGCAAAACAGTATGCATTTGGGCATTGAAGTAAATTTTTAATGAAAGTATAAGTTTTTACCTATATATTCAATAGGTTTTAATAAATATGCATTATATTATTCTAGTTAAAGTTATTGAGTTCTGAAACTTGGTCGCTACATTTAAGCGCCTTGTTGTTTACCTTCTTATTGACAATTGTTTAAGTAAAATGCGCTGTTTGGGTCCCAGCTACGCTTTTTATCTAAGAGTTAAATATCACCAGGTTTAAAACAGCATGAAAACTAAAATGTTTAAACTGAAGCAGGTAATAAATATGATTAATAGGTAGCAAAACTTCGCACATTTGGTTATAATTTGACTAATTTAACCTTTCATTATGACCAACATTCATTATCAGTGTAACCAAGACTTTACTAATCGGACTATTTAAATAATATAATGTTATTAATCAAGTGATTTCATATTGGCCTTGTTATTTGTCCGAGGGTGGTCGTATTGGCCCAAGGACGAAGGCCGAGGGCCAATACGACTGCCCGAGGACAAATAACAAGGTCAATATGAAATCACTTGATTAATGATAATTTTATTATTCAACTTTACAATATTGGCTAAATAAACAAGAATTTAAAGAGACTCTAACATGTTCATGAGTTGTGGATAAGGAAATCCCACCCAAGGGTTGAGATACGTCACAAAAATGAGGCTCTGTCCAGTTTTTTTGGACGTATCTCAACCCGAGGGTGAGATTTCCTCATCAACAACTCAAGGGACATGGTAGATTTATTTTCTCACCGTTTGAATCGCATTTTCACACAAGTAAGAAGAAATAAATATACAGGAGGGGGATGAAAAAATGAAAATCAACTTTTTCTCGAATTTTACTTCAAAACTGTTATGGATGGATAGAAAATGATCTAACTAAGAAAATGAATACCGTAACCCTATGTTTATTTCAAAAATAAAAATCTTACAGCCATTTTTCGATATCAGCATGAGTCTAAAAACAAAATGGCGTCGTTTAAAAATCTAACGGAAGTGACTTCTCCGTATTGGACCTCTCTTTTAAACCAATCAGAATGCTTGAATTCCATATTGGCCCTGCTTTTCTCATATTGGCTCAGTTATGCTTTGTATTAGCTCTACCTGTTTCATATCATGTGTGCAATTGATCTAATACAGAGTGTAATATTGTAAAGTTGAATAATAAGACACAGTCTAAATTCACTCCACTTGAAGTTGACCTAAAAGTATTCATAACTTATCTGGAGTATAATTCAAAAGCTTGTCTTTGGATCAGTCTCCTGTTTAAACCTTTATATTTACACTGGTTGTTTCTGTAACATTGTCCTTATGCATATCTTAAGAGCTAAAGTAGACTCACTTCTGTAATAGTCAGTCCACTGTCCACTGTCTTGCATTATGATGTTCTCCCTATAAAATGGAATATAAGAGCTCATTGGGTACTCATTAAGATCTAATGTATTTACTCAAATAAAATAAGTAGACGAAATGCTAAAAGGTGACCACTACAATGGGTTTTGTTCACGAGTGGAACAACAAGTTTATTGTTGTTAATCTAAATAAATGCTATTGCCATCAAAATGTCAGTAAATTCTATTTCAAAGCTTTTCAAAAGATGTCACTGTCTACTATTCTCAGGAAAATGAGTGGAATTGTATATTACTTTGAAAAGCACATCAAGTGATCCCAGAGTGTCGCGTGGCCAGACATCTGAGTATTGTACCAGCCGCATTTATTCAATCCATTTATCCCTTTAACAAAACAATGATAACTTCCATCCTGAAAATTTTCACAACGCATGTTGCCGTCCGTCCAGGAAGATGTCTGTAACATGAGATAAAAACGTAGTCACATTAAACAAATAATCATAAATACATACACTGTACCAAATCTAAACAACTGTTCTACAGTGATTCAAAAATTAAATTAAAAGGCCTTTATACAATTAGACAGAGTGCTAATAAAGCTGTATATTCACTTCAAGTTTACACTCATTTTCAAGTTTACACTCATTTTTGTTCAGCTCGACATCTGCTTCAACAAGTTCTCTTAACTTTCTAGTACTTGTTCATGACGGAGCAAACCGCAGTTCTGGCACCATGTATATGGGCCGCAGCTTATCTTGATTGTGCCGGTGTTTATTGAAATTTCCCAGCAGTGTATGATTATTTGGTGAATGAATATTTTAGATTATAGAATTAATATTACGAAACAATACGAATACCTGACATGTTTTACGCAAATTGGATTTCTTAATGAACAGGTATTGGCAATCACTTTTTGAACATATGCATCATTTAGTTGATCATTTAGTTTTAGTTATCATATATATATCTAGCACTTTATATAATATGTCGAAGTTTTTGCTCTCTAAAATGTATTTGATATAATATAAACTTCATCACTATGTTTTTGAAACGAATCGTTAAAAACAGGCCAAGATGTCAACCTATTCAATTGAAGCGGTTATTTTCATACTTACATGTATTCCATATGGAAGGAGGGATTAAGTCAAGTTTCATCACTTACTTTTGATATTTCAATCGCTACCAAAATCACACGAAGACAATTCGTTCCACAATTGTTGATGTCAGTGAAATAATTTGTCAGACATTTGAGTCTGAAGTCCACCTGAAGTATTGAGAATGAAATTATTTTCAGTGTTTGTTTCGAAGCATAATCATTAACCCGATTGAAAGAACATTAAAATCTGCAAGTAAATGTTTGTAGTTTAAGTATACATGAACCTGGTTCTGTGGTCACTTCAAAGAAGGAGTTACCTCCTTAAACAAGTCACCATTAATGTATCGTACCTGACCTTTTTACAATAAATGATCGAATTAAAGTATCTGATTTTGATGCGTCACTCGTCAAGCTTTATTCAATCATTTTTAATTTGTAGTTCTAACTTCAAAATTCTGAAATTATGTTTTACAAAACATGCAAATTGCTACAGAATCTGCGTTCACTTTTCCATCTCGATAAAGGTTTTTATTGAAGCTGCCTGTGCCAACCTGTGCATAGACCAACATTTAATCATAGCAAGAAGAAAAAATAGGTGTATTCCATAAACATATACTTACTTTCAAATTACACAAAAAAGACTAACGTTTTGTTAAAGAGTTCGAGCCGTTTCGTTAGGTGAACATGTTACATGTAGATACAGGTGGTAATATGCACGTTACCTAACATTCAAGTCGTTACGTGGTATTGTACTTAAATACTCAGAACAAGAAACATGCAAAGTTGATTGGACTTATGAGCTACTACTGATTTAAAACAAAACTGCAATGGAACACTGTACTGTTTACCTATTTCTTTAATATCCGTGAAATGAGCTGTAAGTTGTCTATTCAATAGTCAACTGGAAACATATGGTGTGCATTAATTATGTCTTGAGATTCAAAAAAAAATACGGTTCCGGGCATTGATTAAGAGATACCAATCAACCCTCACCTAGTAAAGCTGGCTCATAACTAAAGTAACGCAGTCTTACCTCAGCAAACGTACTTCTGAAGTATTTCTCAATTTCGTCCGTAGCACGACTTTCATCTCCTCCAAACCTATCTTTGTAACTTAAAAAAATGATATAGTTGAATCACCACATTTCAAGTTTACCAAATATTTTTCCTATACTAGTAGTTAACTTTCATCGTGCTCGCCCGCTCGTGTTTAATAAGTCGCAGTAATACATCAAATGTGATGCGCCAAGAAAATGTGCATTAATCCGTTAGTAGGTGATAATAGATCTAACATGTTCTAAAACACTACCACTTTCCGTTTATTAAAGTGACATTATGCTCATCTCACTGCACATTATATATTTTTGGTGACAGTTTTATAAAAGTAATTTTCGGTTGCTGTGCATTTAAGTGTTAAACTAATGATAATGCCGCATTAATATTTGAAGTTGGTGCTTTAGAAATTAAAAAAATGGACTAATGAAATAATAATTCCTTCCTTGGCAGTGATCTCCCTTGTGTTATTTGTGTTGTTCAGCAGTGGAAGGGAAGCAACTCCGCATGCATTTGTTTATTTCTTAAATTGACTCTCCCAGTCAAAATAGGAAAAGTAATATTTGGAAAGTTATTATTTCGTACTGGTAGCAGGAAAAGTTTGTTGCATTGGGTTAAAAGTTATTATTTCCTCTATCCTTTCCACACACACCTATTTCAGCTGGAATTTTACTTTTAAAAAATGTGCATAATGTCACTTTAAGTCAACACAATATATATCAAATATCGGGAAATTTTATATTGCGCACTCTTTAACTACAAAGTGGCACTAACGCATTTTATAGTCCACAACACCAAAACGCGGTCGAGTATTGGTATTGAGTAACAAACAAAAAGGACATGAGAAGACATAAAGTTTTTTCAGCTTCAACAATGAAAATCATTCTATTATGACAATGCTAAAAGCTCTTCACTTACAATTGCGGTACTTTGATATCATATCATATTAATTAAACTGGTCGACTAACTTATTGGGATCACATTTTAGAATGACTTTTTAGTGCGAACTATGATGCGAAATCTATTAATAATTATAAAACAACGTTTCATATTAGTTGATATTTAGTTATGAATAGGTATTAGTCCCAGTGATCACGCACCTGAAACGGTCGTATTATGTCAGACACTAGACAACAAAAACGCCTTTGAAACTTTTGATTCTTACATGAAACAGGATCGCAACTAGAAACTAGAAAGTAGGTCGGAAGGTCACACCCGAGGTCAGTAGGGGTAATCAGAAGGGGTAATCTACTGGTCAATATTAACCTCACTACCATAGACGTAATGGTTCTCCAGTTATTGAACATAATAGATACGACCTTTGACCCAGTGACTTAAATTTCCATACAGGTCATTTACTGGTTAAGATCATCCTGTCCATAAAGTATGCGGATCCTGTGCCCAATGGCTCACAAGAAATTAAACATAATAGGTTTCACCTTGCTACACTATGGGCGTGGTCAATTTTGACCCCAGAGCATGATAAGAACAAACCTCGTAGAGAACAGACAGACATTGCAGTATGCTCGGGGCCACGCAGTTAAATACACGAAGACTTTAAAGCTTTAAAATTAGAGAAAAGCAATCCCGGAGCGTGTCAGTTTTGATCCTGTGGTATGACTTGAAAAGACTTGGAAAAGGTCCACTGGACTATGTTACATTCAAAATATCTTTAAGCTTTAGGTCATGTGGTTTTGGAAAAGAAGATTTTAAGGGGTCTGTGTTTAAAAGTGACGCCTGGGTGAGGGTCAATTTTGGCCCTAGGCATGATTTGAACAAATTTGGTAGTAATCCGCTAGCCAATTTTACACACTATATATCTGAGCTCTAGGCCATATAAGTTTTGAAAAGACGTTTTTTAAAAGTTTATTCTATATTAGTCAATTCAATGATCCTTGACAAACCGTATGCATCGTATAAACGCATTTGATAATACCAAATCTCGACAGCGTTTTGGGAGCGAGCACCAAATTACGTCAGTGTAACTTTGTGGCTCAACAGCCCCTTGTTTAATCAACAAACCATATATTACACAACACTGTATCCCTCATTATACGGAAGACGGTTTTAAATTACACTACAGTATTGTCCACCGGTTGACCGTTTCGATAACGTGAATTGATGGATAGCAATAAAACATACTGTTCCCAAATTGTGTCATCCACTAAAGCTTTAACTTCAATAATGTCACAGTCAGGTATCACAGACCGCCGTCTTCTTAAATGGTCTGAAAGGAAAAGAAAACCGTGGTAATAAATATAAAGCATATCAGTAACTAGAAATATTTAAAAATACCAAATGTTTCCACATTTGTTCCAAGTTTTCAAAGTTGAAGCTTAAAACGTGTCACGTCTAACGGGTTGCAACGAATACTATTTGCGTGTGGAATGGAGATTTCGATGATTCATTTGTTGGGATCGTCTTAGTTGCACTTCTTTGTCCAGACTAAATAACACATAATCAAACCAAAGGACATGGATATGGGGTCTTAGATGTAGTCTGAATAAACAGGACCAATATCAAACCATTCATTCGTGTACTTGTCGTACATGAAGTATAATACTGGTCGTATTAAGTGTATACTATTTATTAAGTCTATATTAGTCAGAATTAGAAATAGAGGTCAGCCAGGATGACAATGACAGATCATTGTTTTAGGTCTTAGACGCTATTGAAGTTTTAAATCAACCCCATGAGTTGTTACGGAGATAAAAAAAAGTATGTACATGATAGTTAATACCTTGCATGCAAACTTTAACCAATTTTATTAAGTCAAACAAGGGCCATAAGTTGAATTAAATCCATACAAGAGTTATCTTGACAGTCTGACACACCTGAAGACTTTATCGGAGTTTATTTGAGTTTCAAATCAATACCGATATCGATCTTCTGAGTTTTTACTGACTAACTGATTTATTCCACTAAATTTAAAGAATATTTAATAGAAATTGAAGTGGGGCAATGCGATAAAATATGACTTAATAAATAATCATCGTGTCAAAGATTTCTTTAATTTCATAAACCATTTAAATGTTAAAACAATTAATAACATTTTATGAACCACATATTTAATAAAGACATAGCAATATGTGTAAATGACATGTACATACTATTTTGTCAAAAACACTTTCTATAACACATTTAGTGTAAGCAGGTGTGTCTTCTTTCAGTATAATTTATAGATATATGAGGTGCTTTCTTTCTTAGAATAACCATGGTTGACTCAACGCTATGCAGAATAAAAATTAAATTAATTAAAGAAGTGAGATCCAACATTTTCAGCAGCATCGAGAGTGTAAACGGCGAGATCCTCCGTTTTTGAAAAATTCGCGTAGTCGTTGTAAAAGAATGGTATATATATAAAAGACAGCCGAGTACTTGATTCGTAATTCAATAAAGCATGTGTTTAACTATTATATTTGGGTGGCCGTTTCATGTACTTACTTGTTTCCTATCGTAAACTTTATATCTTACAGGAAAATATCTGTTGATAAAGGTTGTAATAAATTCAGTCAGGAGTTATCTAACCTGCATGTTTGATATTTAAAAACTTTTTGACGTTTTAAATCACCGCTATGCGTGGATACTTGGATATGTGCATGATAGTACATTGTACCTTGCATGCAAAACGACACACAAGTGACTGTAATAGCTCTCCATATTCTTCGAATAGTCGAGAGAAATAATTTCCAGTCCGAGGACAAAAACAAAAGACAATGACTTTTTCTGCTTCCTGGTTTGATAGATATTTTCTGCAACTAAAGCGTCTTTCTGATGAAGTTCTAAATTTCTTTATTTAAATGTTATATTCTAAGAAATTATTCCACCAGGAACCACTTTCAGGTAACTTTGTCTTACTATGATTTAAATGGTCTACGCTAAAATTCTATTCCGATTTGTTATATATAGAGGCTTTAGATTTGTAGGTATAGCTTATAATACTCTACTGAGAAAAGTGCATTGTCATTCTTCAAAAGACAAGGCGAAATTAATAGTTAAAAAGAAGTAGCCAGATGAGGTGTGTGACACACAGAGGAAAATAGCCAGTCTTCTTAGAACAGACAGTTACCCATGACTAGTAATATACCCACGTACATGAAACGGTTAAAGCCTTGAAAGAAATCAGTATGTCAACAAAGACCTTTTGGCTAGAACTTTCAGGTAAGGGGCACATGCGCAGTAAATTGAGAACAGAAATATTTCATATTACCATAAAACTCTGTTTTATACATGTAATTGAATTGCAGTTCAGAGTTTAAATGATACTGTGTTTTGGGTGGTAAATGGGAAATGGTTCGTTAACCCTTACGCTGCAATACTTGTAAAATGTACATATGCATTTTAAAGTTTCGGTTGGACCATCAGTTGTTCAGAGGAGCACTATTTGATATTGAAAGTGACTAACTTAGTAGCATTAAACAGCCTTTAAAGAGGCAATCAGTTGCCGACAACAGTGTAAGAATTAATATTGTCTTACGAGCATTAACATTGGTAGGCCTTTCTCCCGGAGCCGTTGCTTCATATAACAACGTCTTCATCTGCTCAAAGCTCGGCAGCTGTCGTTTACGTATAGTGTGCGATCTAAAATCCGTTGATGTGTAATCTTGCTCTATTTTAACCAGTATGCCATCAATTTCTACAGAGCCATCCTGCAAATGTAGCAATTTGATTTTCTGTTTGGTTGTTTTAGTAGGTGACAGTAAATTTTCGATAAACATTTAGATCCTATATCTATCATAGATACTTAATCCTGACTAATAACCGGGAGAAAATACATAAATACAAAAAATGATAGTGACGTTGGACTTCGTCTTCTGTCAATATCATTTTAACAGGTATTCAAAACTATTGACTTCAACATTAGTCTATAATTGCATATAAAAGTTTGCCGTTATTTCTGGTCCAATCAAATGATCCCATTTCATTGAAAACAAGCTGCAGATTCCATACTCGGTATCTCTAAATAAATATGAAAATAGTTATTCATTTTTTCGGCGTTAACTGAATAAGCAGACGTTCGACCTACTTTTAAGACCAAACAAATGTTATGAATGGATATTTTTTGTTATAATAGTGGTTATTAGGTCCACCACCCTCTGGCGAGGTATATGTGCGGTACGACCCGTTATGAATGGATAGGCGGTGGATGGAATTCATATTAGACCTTCTTCTCACAGAAATAGACTTCCATTCACGATTTAGGTCTTTTGTGAATGAATACACTATCAATGGCTGCAGGTGCGGATGGGAATATCCGTCTCTCGGGTAACGCCGTTTATCTTTTTTTAAAAGATACTTGATTTTCCAATAAGTTGGACTGTGACATCATAGAGCTAAGCTCCGCTCAAAATCTCTATATACATTTCATATAAATATTGTCTGTAGATGAGACAAGCTTTAAGCCACTTACAGGTCCATACTACAGGAATAAACAAACTTATTGCTTCTCCCTCGCAATAAATTTGCTTATTCCTGTAATATGGACATATATTCATATAATCTTTTCATATGACATGAATGTTAGTACAAAAATGTACTAAATAAAGACAAAACAACAACAACAATGAAGGTAATCTAAATTTGTAATCGTATCGTATCTGAAGTGATATTAAATGAATATTAACGTCTGTGGTTTCGGTCACTTATCTGCGTAGTTATGCTAGTACATGAAAAAAAGTTAATTTTACCAATGAACAGATTCCTTCATGACATTCCACCAGTACAGATGCACTGCTTTCTTTGCTGTAATACACACCAAACCGGAACTGTAAAATGATAAAAGAGAAAGGAAACACTTTAATACCTACAAATTAAATTATCTATATACAAGAACCAGACATTAAACAGACCTAGACAGACTCTGAGCCATGCAACCGACTGTTGATGGTTCTATTGTTTTAAATGTTAAATTCATAGTTCTAGGCACACTATAACTAACTGAGGTGGTCAATATAAGGGTTCCAATATCTCAACTATTTGAAGTCATGGGCTAACATGACTGAAACTGTAAATGTTTATACAACAATATATATCTATCAAAATAAAGATAGCTGTTTATGGGACATCGATATGTACAATATCAATGAAAATAAAATTCGTATTTTCATTTTTCACGTTGATATGTTAAGACATTTCACGCTTTACAGTTTTATATTCACAATGCGAGGTCTTAACGCTTTCCTTCAACTTCCAATAGCACCACAGGAATTTTAAATATCATCAATATTTTATGAGGTTTTGGCACGCTTACGATCAGAGCTAAATAATAACAAAAACACCAGGAATGAAGCGTACCTTATTTAGGTCAAACCAAAATGGGCTATTTTTTTACGGCAGTTATATTTTCAGGACGTTTGCAAACACTATCATTCCGGCTCTTCATGTCGTGGTTGTTGTTGTTGTAATAAAAATGGCCGAGACCGCAGTGAAATTTATCACTTACTTTATGAATAGTTTATATTTATACATGAAACGGCAATGTGTAAAAATTCTGATTTATACATTTTAATTTTTTCCCAGGTTCTAATAATTGATGTAATCGCAGTTAGTGATAATATTCACTTCGGTCTCAGTTTGCTACAACAACGACAACCACGACATAGAGAGCCTGTCGTCGATAGGATCTGTAAACGTCCTGAAAATATAACTGAAACATTATTTTAGAATGTCTTATGACAAAACTAGAAGTTTCGAAACAGACTAGGTATTTGCCCTACTCATGGAGTCAAATACCTTTAAATACCATATAACGTATGAAAAAAAACCCGAAAAATGTTTGAGACTTGTATCAGTGGGTTAGTGGGTTGTAGCACACGCCAAGTACCTGTGCTTGTAAATAGGCACATATTAAGTACCTTTTAAAAAGGTTTTGATGAATGAGCAACTATGTTTTTCGCCTATGTGAAGAAAATAAAGTTTAATTTTTTTATGCTCACAATTTTTCACTTGAATATTTTTAACTCAAAATTTGCCTGTTTAAAACAGGCACTGCTGTTTTTGACCCGCGCGTGACGTCAAGTGGATGATCACATGCATAATAACATCCGCTCTATTGGCCCATAATGGTAACAGAAATTAATGACGTTTATATTTTTCCAAGGGGAAAGAGGCACCAAATCAGACATCTTTGTGATTTCCTGTTACATGTCAGTTAAAATAAGTAAAAATATTCACAGAAAAAGTACAAAGTTTAAGTACAGATTCTTTTATTACGGCATCTTTGGCATCAGATGGCTAAGTGTAAAAGCAATATTTAACCTTTATTCTACGAAATAAAATAAACAGTTTTGTCCCACATTTTGCCAAAAGCTGCCGATACCTCTGCAGTCTCAGCAGTGCGCACCCGGAAAGAAAGGCGAGGGAGATAACCCTTACTTAATTTCCGAATTGTCTGTATACTATATTTGAGTGGGCGTGAAACGCCGTATGTTTTTTCCTAAATATGCATTTTTCTGTTTAGCTAGGATATACATGATGCATTGTGACTTATATATGTAAATCCTTTCCTACATATTTCTGTGAAAGCAGCTTTTGCATACTGTATTGGTAGGAATAACATACTTTTTCCTGTAGAAAAATCTGATTTTTGTAAAGAATCTAACCACCATCAACAGGTTTTCCACAGCCGAACTCATGACCCTTTTTTGTCCGGGGTGTCAGGGGAGGTAGGGGGCGAGGGATACAATGTATAGACCTACGTTGGAAGTACTTTTTCAAAGGTATACTTGTAGAATTCAGAATAAACTAATGGCATTACACATTACATGTCATAAAGTCACTAACTTATGGTAGCGCACAATTTTTTTCAGTGGGTGGGGTGCATGTTTTATTATTTTTCAGTTCTTCTTTTTACATCAAACTTTTTATCCTGGTTTGGATGCCATAATGTTGTAGTATACTTACACTATTAGTTCGTGTAAAGAAATATTTTAATTAGTGAATTATAATGAAGAACAAAATATTTTGAAATATTATCTTGCTCGTATACAAACAAAAGACTGTATGATAGAATCAGTGGAAATTAAGCTACTTAAACATAGTTTACACAACTGTCAACAAATTCTTGTTTCGTTTTACTGAATCAAATAGGGGCTTACTTACATTGAAAAATATCTGTAAAAACATGAAGAGTATCTTGCAGTAAATCTCTAAGTTAAAAAATTTGTCAATCTTGCTGGTTGGCATGTTTGCGCCCCGCCGACACGCCATCACGCGTTTGGCTCAAGGGACGCCAGAACGACAACTTTGAGGCGTAAACAAAGTGTGGCGCCACCATGCCAGAACGATAAATTCTTGATATGTCAATTGTCGTATTGGCGCGCCTTACTTGTCGTTCTGGTGTGTTGGCGCTCTTCAGATGCGAAAACACGTCAACATGCCGGAACAACAATATCTTATTTGTCGTATCGGAACGCTTATTTGTCGTGTTGGCGCGTTTGCGCGGCGCCAGCACGCCAGTAGGCCAGAACGACAAATAAAGCACGCCAATACTACAAGTCATATTTGTCGTGTTGGCGCCTCCGCGCCCGCCAACACACCCGGCGAATCAAGAATTTGTCGTTGTGGTGTGTTGGTGTGTTGAGCGTCGAGATGCCAATACGCCAAATTTGCACTTGTCGTTTTGGCGCCCCCGCAAGTTCGACAATTGCCTTGTTTGTCGTATCGGCGCACTTGTTTGTCGTTTTGGTGTGCTGGCCTGTTTGTGGTGCACAAGTACGCCAGCACGCCAGAAAGACAAAATAAGAGCAAATATGACTTTTTCTAACGCAGTGCCGATGTAACGTCGTTTCTGATTGGTGACGTCGTTTAAATTTGCGACTATTAAATAACGTATATATAGTCGTAAAATTCAAACGGCGTTTAAATTATCGCATCTAGACACATTGTGCGTTAGAAAAGGGATAACTATTTAGTGATTTTGATATTTGCGACCGTATATACAGTTTTAATGGTCGCAAACAGTTTTAACAGCTCCGGCTAACGCCGTCGCCGTTAAAAATATTTGCGACCATTAAAAACCATATATACAGTCGCAAATATCAAAATTACAAACAGTTATTCCTATATTCATATGCGCCAAAACGACAACACTACACTGAAATTTGTCATTCTGGCGCCATATATTGGCATGTTGGCGCTGCAAAGTTGTCGTTCTGGTGTACTGGCGCCACACACACACGTCAACACAGCTTCGGTCAAACGGAAATATGAGTGAAGTAGTGGATATGTCGTAGCTGCTCGCTTGTTTGTCGTTCAGAACAAATCCACTACTTCACTCACATTTTCGTTTGACCGAAGCTGGTGTACAATAAAACTGTCCAGTACTTTATAAACGTGTGCAAAGAACTGATCACAACTTAACTGACGTCGACCGCAATAAATTTAATAATAATTATAGGTAAAATAATTCCACATAAACATAAAATATAATCATTCTAGCTTTTGGTTATTTTTGAAATGTTAGAAAAACTTTCTTGCATCCCAGTGACATGCATCCCATGATGTTTATATAGATGATGTCCCTAAAAACCAAAGTACATTATAAGTCAGTTTGTATAAGTTAATAGTGACGTCATGTTATGTTACATTTAGACACTATTGTTATTGAAAACAGGGGAAGCAACCATCTACGACACTGTTATATTTGAATTAAATCTCATCGCCAAACAGAGGAAGAAATAGCTTAGTGGTTAGTGTAGAAGACCGTCAGGTGGGATTTTTTTTTATTCGGCTGGTTCGAATCCCGTGGTGTAAAGTATTTTTGTATGGCAGTTTGTATTACTTGTATAACTAAAATTTATGGTCAGTGTTAAATATAACCAAGCATTATGAAAGCAATTGTTTGCAACTGTTCAAGATATGTTCAAGACAGTAGTACATGACACAATCGTGAATAGTACATATTCGTGATTTTTGTACATTTTGCAATTGTATACAAGGGTTTCGTTCATTTCTGCTTGATATTTTAGCGATGACTTCGGAAATTGCATGTTCGCACATGCATGTTAGCGAAACTGAACACAACACAAATTTTATTGTTATTTTTGACATGTTCTGTAATAATATTTTGACACGGAATACTTAGTAACTAAAATCATAACACAACATAAAAAACAAGAGCGCCAAGATGACCCTCTATCGCTCACCTGGCTACCATTGGCTATGATACAAGGTCATCAAGAGCAGAAATGGTCAATTTTTACAGGGGGACATGATTTGAACATTCTTGGAATGTCAACTAGGCACTAATAAATGCCAAATACATTAGCTCTAGGCCTTGTGGTTTCAGAAATAAAGATATTTGATGTTTTTCCTATGTAAGCCTATGTAATTTTGAGCCGGATGTCAAAAATTAAACAATCTTGGTAGAGGACCTCTAGGTTATGCCACATGCTAAATATCAAAGCTATAGGCGGGAAAATTTTGACTCTGGGGTCATAATTTGGACAATCTTAATAGTGGTCTACTGAGTCATGCCACATGCTATATATCTTAGCTGTAGGCTTTGTAGTTTCAGAGAAGAAGATTTTTAAAGTTGTTCCTATATAAGCCTATGTAAAAACAAGTGACCCCCGCCCCCTTGACTCTGGGGTCATAATTTGGACAATCTTAATAGAGGTCTACTGAGTCATGCCACATGCTATATATCTTAGCTGTAGGCTTTGTAGTTTCAGAGAAGAAGATTTTTAAAGTTGTTCCTATATAAGCCTATGTAAAAACAAGTGACCCCCGCCCCCTTGACTCGGCGGTCATAATTTGAACAATCTTGTTACAGGTCTACTAGGTAATTCTACATGCTTAAATTTAAAGCTCTAGGCTTTGTGGTTTCAGAGAAGAAGATTTTTAAAGTTTTTCCTACTTAAGCCTATGCAAAAACTAGTGACCCACGGGCGGGGTAAATTTTGACACAAGGATCATAATTTGAACAGTGTTAATAGAGGTCTACTAGGTTATGCTACATGCTAACAAGTGCCCCCCCCCCCCCCCCGCAGCGGGGTCAATTTTGACTCGACGGTCATAATTTGAATAATCTTGGTAGAGGGACTCTAGGGAATGCCCCATGCCAAATATCTTAGCTCTAGGCTTTCCTGTTATTGAGAACATTTTTTAAGTTTTTCCTTTTCTTTGCCATGGCAACCAGAGTTCTGCATGGAATGGAAATATTTGTACAACTATGAAAGAGCTTTATGCAAGGAACATCCCTGCCAAGTTTCATCAACATTGGCCTAGTGGTTTCAGAGGAGATGTCCTTTGAAGGAAAATGTTAACGGACGTTCGACGTATGACATACAACGTACCACGGACGGTGAGCGATCCTAATAGCTCATTCTGGTGAGCTTATAACACAAAAAGTAGATATCTAAAATCTGTTTTAGATTCTTAACCCGAGGAAATAGGTAGGTATTAATTAATACATGATTTTGAATTTTTTTATTGTTATGCACAGGAGTGGAACCCTTATAAGTTTGTAGACGGTCTAGCACTCAACGCCCTGCGCTAAAGAGGTACATGTATTTACAATATATACATGTAATCATCTTCTATATTTTGTTCGGTGTATAGTGATAACTAAATGATAATCAATTTGTATTGCTCTACCTACATGGATTAATGGTTTCGTTGTATTTGCTATCAACTTATCCTAAGAGACGTATAACGCGGAGAATAAACGTTCAATGTTTTGCAGTAATGAACTGACTGTTCTCTTCGTAATTCTAATATTGACTTGGGAAATAGAACTTGTACGCCCCGACTTTTAGCTCCAATTAAAATCTACATTCAATTTGATAAAATGTGTAATGAAAACTAAGCACATTCCAAACTCACCGCAGAACTCGTTTTTATTTCACCATTTTCGTCTGAGAGGACTATCTGATTGCGAGCGTACGTGTTCCGTGTAAAATTCAAGACATGATAATGTCCCATTGCTTGTATAACAAATGACATCTTGTCCGGAAATTCGTACCCTTCCGTATAAGTGTCCGGCTGCTCAAATGTTGACACACTCCGTTTTCGTCTGTCTACAGGCGTATGCTGCGTGACAATAGCTATAATAAATGAATTTGTTTTTTGTTTGTTTTGTTAAACTGTTTATATTCAAGTTTGGACAATAAAGTTAGCTGTTCAAAGGGGTGCTCACTTAAAATGACTAAGAGGAAAACAGTGGAGATCATGAGTGCTTCAATATGTAGGCTAATTTATAATCTGCACTGGTCGTAAAAGAAGAAACAATACCACGTACTTGGTAAGGATAACTTGATAGCCTTGAGTCACGTAATAGATTTTGAAGCATATCTTTTATTCGGATATGATGAATAAGTAAACCATTACTAACAGTGTAGGTGATGAACATGTAAAGCATAGAGGACAGAACCCAGCGCAATGTTGAGGACAGTGTCTAGTGCAATGTTGAGGACTGTGTCCAGTGTTGAGGACAGTGTCTAGTGCAATGTTGAGGACTGTGTCAAGTGTTGAGGACAGTGTCTAGTGCAATGTTGAGGACTGTGTCCAGTGCAATGTTGAGGACAGTGTCTAGTAAATGTTGAGGACAATGTTCAGTGTAATGTTGAGGACAATGTCTAGTGCAATATTGAGGATACAGTCCAGTGCAATGCTGAGAACAGTGTCTAGTGCAGTGTTGAGGACAGTGTCTAGTGCAATGTTGAGGACAGTGTCTAGTGCAATGTTGAGGACTGTGTCAAGTGTTGAGGTCAGTGTCTAGTGCAATGTTGAGGACTGTGTCAAGTGTTGAGGACAGTGTCTAGTGCAATGTTGAGGACTGTGTCCAGTGCAGTGTTGAGGACAATGTCTAGTGCAATGTTGAGGACTGTGTTTAGTGCAATGTTGAGGACAGTGTCTAATGCAATGTTGAGGACAACGTCTAGTGCAATGTTGAGGACAGTGCCTGGTGCAATGTTAAGGACAATGTCTAGTGCAATGTTGAGGACTGTGTCCAGTGCAATGTTGAGGACAGTGTCTAATAAAATGTTGAGGACAATGTTCAATGTAATGTTGAGGACAATGTCTAGTGCAATATTGAGGATTCCGTTCAAGTGCAATGTTGAGAACAGTGTCTAGTGCAGTGTTGAGCACTGTGTCTAGTGCAATGTTGAGGACAGTGTCCAGTGTTGAGGACAGTGTCTAGTGCAATGTTGAGGACTGTGTCAAGTGTTGAGGTCAGTGTCTAGTGCAATGTTGAGGACTGTGTCAAGTGTTGAGGACAGTGTCTAGTGCAATGTTGAGGACTGTGTCCAGTGCAATGTTGAGGACAATGTCTAGTGCAATGTTGAGGACTGTGTTTAGTGCAATGTTGAGGACAGTGTCTAATGCAATGCTGAGGACAATGTCTAGTGCAATGTTGAGGACAGTGCCTGGTGCAATGTTAAGGACAATGTCTAGTGCAATGTTGAGGACTGTGTCCAGTGCAATGTTGAAGATAGTGTCCCGTGCAATATGTCTATATTTTCAGTGGATTGTGGTAATCAATGCACGGTGAGTGCTGACGTTTGGAGGCAACAAATGGCTTGTCACAGTTTTACATTAAAGAATGTAACAAAACTATTTTGACAGTTTCATACTCCTCAAATACTGGTAAATCGATTATATACCAAGTAACATGTTTATTGAAAACATTCCCCGTGTATAACACAATTGCACATCTGTAAATACTTTTGATAAAAGTTGACATCAATAGCCATCGTAAAGCGTCTGATAGTTACAGAAATGTCTACCATCAACACATTTCTTACCCTGCTCACCATAATTAATCCTCAGAAACAACGCTAAGACGTTGTCTCAGCTAGCAGCTATGTATTGCAGTCAGTCCCACTAAGGAATCAATTTTATTCAGTTTTTTTTTATCATTTTTTAAATACATGTCAAACGGCATAAGGGAAAATAATGAAGTGTTAAATTATACAATTATAGACTAATGTTGATGTCAATCAAAGTGGAATTATGCGCATTTTTTTCAAGTAAAATTCCAGCTGAAATAGGTGTGTGTACAATAGGGTAGAGGAAATAATAGCTTTTAACCCAATACATCCAAACTCTTCCTGCTACCAGTACGAAATAATAACTTTCCAAATATTACTTTTCTTATTTTGACTGGGAGAGTCTTTTTAGAAAAAACAAATGCATGCATGAGTTGCTTCCCTTCCACTGCAACAACAACAACACAAGAGAGATCACTGCGAAGGAAAGATCAGTCCGATTTTTTTATTTCTAAAGCACCAACTTCAAATACTAATGCGGCATTATCATTAATTAAATACATTTAAATGAACAGCAACCAAAATTGCTTTTATAAAACTGTCACCTAAAATACACTATGTGCAGTAAGATGCGCATAATGTCGCTGTAATAGTTTTGCAAAACTATTTATTGATCGAAACATTGGTCTTGAATTATTATATCATTTTTATATCGTATATCTAATAAAAAGTAGTGAAAATATGCGAAAATACAATAGAAATGACGTCTTGAAATCCACGCAGGTCTACACATTATTTTCCTGGTTTACACATAATTTTGCGGACCCGACATATTATGATCGCTACCGAACAATCTGGATTAAGTATCAATGAAAACCATCGGTACGAATACCACCTGCAGTTACTATACCACGGAATGATATTTATCCTTCGAGTCCATCTCCTGTAACTAATGTCAGGTGACGCCTCTGTCTAGGATGTACATGTACGTATTTTTTTTTATAGAATTATCTTTGAGGAGAATGTTCGTAAATATGAAGGCTATATAATACATTGTAGTATCATAAATATGACAATCAAACTACATACGCTTACATCGAGTTCCGTATTTACAATGTAACATAAATATCAGTTATCTTCCGTGATATACCTAGATTGTCTTCTGTAATCAATCACTATTAAGTTGAAATTTCTTAAGCTACAGTTCATCAAAAAAGTGTATAATGGTTCCAGTCCCGTCTGCAATCGTTTAAAATTGTTTGTACTTTTCTCTTGGAGGCGCCAGATTGTAGTGGTAAAATTGTAAATAGATTTGTCTCTCTGAAGCGCTGAGTTGTAGTGGGATAAACTGTTGTACTAATCTAACGGAGGTGTCCTTGTGTAATGGAAGAAACCGTTTTATTCTTGTCTCTCGGAGGCACCTCAGTGTAGTGGTAGAAACTGTTTTACTTGTCTTTCGGAAGCGCCGTGGTGAAGCGGTAGAAACTGTTTGTACTTGTCTCTCGGATGCGCCATGGTGTAGTTGTAGGAACTGTTTGTACTTCTCTCACGGAGGTGCTGATATACATGTTGAAACTGAAACTGTTTATAATTGTTTCGCGAAGGCGCTGCGGTGAAGTGGTAGAAACTGTTTGTACTTGTTTATCAAAGGCCCCGTGTTGAAGTGGAAGAAACTGTTTGTTTTTGTTTCACGGAGGCGTCGAGATACAGTGGAAGAAACTGTTTGTACTTGTCGCTCGGAGGCGCCGTGGTGTAACGCTGAAACTGATAATACTTATCTCTCGGAAGTTCGATGGTGTAGTTGTAGAAACTGTTTGTACTTGTCTCGTGGAGGCGCCGTTGTGTAGCGGTAGAAACTGTTTGTACTTATTTCACAGAGGCGACGTGGTGAAGTGGTAGAAACTGTTTGTATTTGTCTCTCTCGGAGGCGCCGTGTTTTAGTGGTAGAAATTGATTTTACTTATCTCACAGGAGGTGCCGTGGTGTACAGGTAGAAACCGTTTGTACTTCTGTCTCGGACGCAACATGGTATTTATAGGATCTGATTGTACAGGTCTCTCGGAGGTGCAGTGTTGTATCGGAAGAGACTGTTTGTAGTTATCTCTCGGAGGCGCGGTCGTGTAGTTGAAGAAACTGTTTGTACTTGTCTCTTTGAGGCGCTGTTGTGTAGTAGTAGAAACTGTTTGTACTTGTTTCACAGAGTCATCGTGGTTTTGTGATTAAAAGTTTTTGTTCTTGTATCTCGATGGCCCCGGGTTAGTTAAAGAAACTGTTTGTACTTGTCTCTCGGAGGAGCCGTAGTTTAGTTGTAGAAACTGTTTGTATTTGTCTCTCGAAGGCGCGATGTTGTAGTTGTAAGAACTGTTTAAACTTGTCTCTCGGAGGCGTCGCGGTGTTTTGGTAGAAACTGTTTGTTCTATTCTCTAATTGTTTCTCGGAGGCGAGATGGTATATTTATAGAGAATGATTGTACAGGTCTCTCGGAGGCGCGGTATTGTAGTGGATGAAACTGTTTGTACTGATCTCTTTGAGGCGCCGTAGTGTAGTTGTAGAAAGTGTTCGTACTTGTCTCTTTTAGGCACCGTGGTGTGTTGGTAGAAACTCGTTTTACATGTATCTCGAAGGCGCCGTGGTGTAGTGGTAGAAACTGCTTGTACTCGTCTCTCGGAGGCGCCGCGTAGTAGTGGAGGAAACTGTTTGCACTTGTCTCCCATGCAGAGGCGCCGCGTGGAAGTGGTAGAAACTGTTTGTATACGAGTATTGAGGAGGCGCCGTATTGTTGTTGTAGAAAATGCTTAAACATATGTCTCTGAGGCACCGTGGTGTAGTGGTAGAAATTGTTTGTACTTGTTACACGGAGGCACCGTGGTGTTGTGATAGAAACCTTTTGTTTTTGTATCTCGAAGGCGCAGGTGTAGTTGAAAAAACAGTTTGTACTTGTGTGTCTCAGAGGCGCCGTGGTGTAGTTGTAGAATCTGTTTGAACATGTCTCTCGGAGGTGCGATTGTGTAGTGGTAAAAACGTTTTGTTTTTTTCTCTTGGAGACGCCGGGTTAAAGTGGTAAAAACTTTTTGTACTTGTCTCTCGGAGGCCCCATGATGTTATGGTAGAAACTGTTTGTACTAATCTCTCGGAGGCACCTAGTTGTAATTGTAGAAAATGCTTGTACGTGTTTCACAGTGGCGCCTTGGTGTTGTGATAGAAACATTTGTACTTGTCTCTCGAAGGCGCAAGTGTACACAAATTGCCCCGTGGTGTATTCGAAAAACGGTTTGTACTTGCCACTCGGATGCGCCGTGGTGAAGTGGTAGAAACTGTTTGCACTTGTCTCCTCGAAGGCACCGTGGTGTAGTTGTAGAAACTGTTTGCACCTGTCGCTCGGAGGCGCCGTGGTGTACGGGTAGAAACTGTTTGTACTCACACTTGTCTCTCGCAGGCGCCGTTGTGCAGTTGTAAAAACTGTTTGTAATTGTCTTTCGAAGGCGACAGTGTAGTAGTAGGAACTGTTTGTACTTGTTGCTCGGAGGCCCATTGATGTACGGGTGGAAACTGTTTGTTCTCATACATGTCACTCAAGGGCGTTGTGGTATAGTTGTAAAAACTGTTTATACTTGTCTCTCGGATGCGCCGTGGTGTAGTTGTTAAAACTGTTTGAGACTGCCACTCGGATGCGCTGTATTGTAGTGGTAGAAACCGTTTGCACTTGTCTCTCGGAGGCACTGTGGTGTAGTTGTAGAAACTGTATGTACTTGTATCTCAGAGGCGACGCGATGTAGTGGTAGAAACTGTTTGTACTTGTCTCTCAAAGGCGACGCGATGTAGTGGTAGAAACTATTTGTACTTGTCTCTCAGAGGCGCCGTGTTGAAGTGATAGAAACTGTTAGTACATGTATCTTGGAGGTGCAGTGGTGAACGTATAGAAACTGTTAGTACATGCATCTCGGAGGTGCAGTGGTGAACGTATAGAAACTGTTAGTACATGCATCTCGGAGGTGCAGTGGTGAACGTATAGAAACTGTTAGTACATGTATCTCGGAGGTGCAGTGGTGAACGTATAGAAACTGTTAGTACATGTATCTCGGAGGTGCAGTGGTGAACGTATAGAAACTGTTAGTACATGTATCTCGGAGGTGCAGTGGTAAACGTATAGAAACTGTTAGTACATGTATCTCGGCGGTGCAGTGGTAAACGTATAGAAACTGTTAGTACATGTATCTCGGAGGTGCAGTGGTGAACGTATAAAAACTGTTAGTACATGCATCTCGGAGACGCCGTGATGAATTTGTAGAAACTGTTATTACATGTATCTCGGAGGCGCAGTGATGAACTTATAGAAGCTGTTAGTACATGCATCTCGGAGACGCTGTGGTGAAGTTGTAGAAACTGTTATTACATGTATCTCGGAGGCGCAGTGATGAACTTATAGAAACTGTTAGTACAAGTACATGTATCTCGGAAGCCCGTGGTGAACTTAATAAACTGCTAGGTCATGTATCTCGGAAGCGCAGTGGTGAACTTATAGAAATTGTTAGTACATGTATCTCGGAGGCGCCGTGGTGAAGTTATAGAAACTGTTAGTACATGTCATGTATCTCGGAGGCCCGTGATGTAGTTGTAGAGCGGTGGACTCCTAACAGCACCTCAATTTTCATCGAGAATAGTTAATATAAATTGCAAAAGCTTGTTCTACAATCGATATAAAGTTTAAGCTTGACCTGTCAAATCATAAGCTTCTTTCATAAACTTAGCTATAAATCAGTTAGATACTGTATATCTTGCAATTATTTTCTCATAGCGCAGTTATATGTCTATCTGTGGTATCTATGACCTTAAGGACCGTAATCCTTCTGGTCAAGAATGACACGGGCCGTGAATTTGGGTATTGTCCGGACAAATAAACCTAACCTAGACCTTTTTGCATGAATATATTATTCAGTGAGTGCGCTGAATAAATCAACTTTTGTGAGTATATCGTGCAATAACGTTACCTTTTGTTACAATAACGGAAATTTTCGGCGGTTTACAGTTGTTTAAACTGTTACATTGTAATATACAACAACTATAAATGTATTGACCGCCGTAGCTAAGTGGTTAACTTGCAGAGTTCCCGACTAGAAATACAAGAGTTCGAATCATGTAAACTGATTCGATTTGGTACTAGTATGTGCCAGGATTGCAGTCGAACACGAAATGCACGAGCATCACTTGGTTTGTTTTTCTTTTTGAAAAAATATTAAAATGTAACAAAATGAATATCATGAAATAATAGTATATTTCGGAAAAATAAAAAGTTTAAAACATTTATTGGGCTAAACCTTGAAAAAATTCCATGACGATGGCAGGACTCGAACGCACGAGGTACAGATCAGAAATTAAAAATACGTTCCGCTACCAACTGTGATATCGACTCGATCTACTATCCTTCGACCTAAAAGATATTTATCAATTATTATATTTAGCTTATCACGTGCATACCCGTAAAATGAAAACCGAAGATGAATAAAGCCAATAAATTGACCGTGAAATTATACTAGTAGGAGTCAGGAGGATCAGGTTAATTTGCCCGAGTAATACTTAGTTTGAACCCACCCCAAAACCGCTTAATTCTTAGAAACTGGTAGTTCATTTTTTTATTTATGTTTAGATTAATATAGTTGGTACTGAGGAAAGATTTATCGCAGTAATTTGGATGAATGAAAAAGTGTGAAGAAATGTTAAAACTCACAGACTTGTGGTTAGACTTGTAACTTAACACATACTTACCACTTTCGTATTTTGCTTCTACGGCGTCAAAACTGTTGTCATCAACAATGATTTCAGACGAAATACATGTCACCACCAGTATTTGTACTAGCAAGGGTACCAGCGAGAATAGCCGGTGAAACAAACAGGGCTCCATAGCCTATGACAGAAAATACAATAGTGTCCCCGTCAAGGATGCATAACAAATTTACAGTCTTGTTTTCTCAATACATTTTCTTGCCTCTCTCATTATCTCATTATCTTTTTGCAGTCACTAAATTTCTTAACATCAGGTCGATACACTAAAGCTAATGTATATAAGCATGGTTTCAGTATCGTTCAATTAAATCCCGTATACCATGTATCTTTCTGTGTATCAAAATATGTACATACATTGTATACAATTGATTATATTTATACTAATGTTATGAGTATACGATGATACTATTTCAAACAAAATTGACCAATTACAATTTATTTTGAAATTTTAGTATAGCCATTGACTCTAGATATCAGCCAAATCTCTAAAAGATATTTGTGTAACGATATACCGATATAATAGGGTATTAGTATAGTAACGTAATCCAACATGCCGGATTTGCTCGAGTCGTTCGTCGGATCATACGAGTGCGTAGCACGAGTTTGATCCGTCTTCGACGAGAGCCAATTCGGCTTATGGATCACATTACTATTTTAATAACCCTTTTATTATATATTTTGCGATTTTCTGCGCAAATAAGCTTAAGTAAAATGACATTTTAAGCCGCTTTATGATAAAATTAAAGAAAAAACTATTTTTAGCGCGAAATATACGTAGTGTGCGACGTCAATTTAATGACGCTATCGTATATACAAGTAGTAACGACCTAGTGAAAAGCAACAATGTTAACGTCATGTGTATTTTAGGGCAAATTGAACGCACACAAATGATAGCACTTTATTTTATGATTTCCAGTGACTTAAAGAGTCTTCTCAGTGAAATAAAAGTCATAGTCCACAGTTTTGAAACTGTGAATTACCATTTTTATTTTCACTGTCTTTGCAATTTTTCACCCGGATTAACGTCAAAAATATAAATTGTCCATTAGTTGATGTTTTCTTTTCTTTTTCATTAACATTTAACATGATGTGCTGCCGTTCCGTGAGTCTACCGTAGCGCTGCATGCAGTCTGAGCACCATACCTTGGCAGCTTTGCAATCGTCTTGCTTGTAATATGCTGTTTCGGGATGGTTTGTGGTGAACATGTGTCATTGTATTTACGGTAGTGATCTGATTTTATTCTTATTCTTATTTTCTTAGCTTTTCTTTTACATCAATATAGCAATACGTATTGCAATATGGGCGGACTGTATCGCATATTGCACCCCTACACTAAACGAAGGGTCCAATTTTGTTCCTTTTGTTTCTTTTCTATTTGATTTTGTAAGTAACGAAAGTTTATGTTAACATCCGTTTCGTTTTGAAAGAAAGTCTAGTATTATATAGGATGACGATTGTCTTCAAGCTACGGCATACGAAAAACTGACTTTCACGCCAGTTTTCTTAAAACAGAGTTTTAATAATCATTTCCTTATCTACTAAAAATTGTACTATAGTAATGAATATTACATTAAGAATATAGAATCAATACAAATAGAAATATCTACAAATAACAACAGGAAAACAAATCTGGCATTACACGCAATTTATTGTGTTTTGTGTTAATACAAATGTATATTCACTATGAAAACGATATGTATGCGTGAATAGCATGTTGTTTGTACACCTTTTTAACATTTGGCCTACGATATAGGCATCTTTAAGACATGTAAGTTGCCTTCACATTTATGATATGATAAAACATCATATATTGAATTGACCGTCCTAATAAGAATTTATGTTCTTACCTTTTGCAACATAGATATTTCTCTAATTAAGATTAAAATACTGCATAAAACACTGACTTGTAAATAATGCTTCTCAGAACAATACAATATAACAGAAAGTTTACTTACATAAAACCCCTATACCGTGTGATTCCAAGATTTAATGTTCACCTTCGCCGAACAAAATTTACAATGTCGTTGGACAGAAGAGTCACTCCTTAGATTTTACTTTGAAATGAACAATATGATTTCTATCTTAATAGTATTTTGATCAATTTAACTTCGCTGTTGATGAACTGTCAAAAGCATCTGCCAATAACTTCAGCTTGAATGAACTTTTCATTAATCAAACTTTGATTTACAATCAACGAATCCATCGCCTGATGCTAACTTGTCGATTTCTAGTTTTGTTAAGGATGTTTTTATCACTTCTTTTTCTTTTTTTCTCCGTGCCTTGGTAAGAAATAAAACTCGTCTATAAGTTTTACAATAGTCATAGCACCGAACCTCAGTGTTTTCTGAAAATATTGTTCTAATTTTTAAGTTTTAACTAAGAAAACTTTAAAGGCTTTAAGAAATATTGTAATAAATAACGATCTGATAAAAACTCACAAGCAGTAGTTTTTTTTTTCAACATATGATAGCACTGCTAATTAAGAATGCTGACCAGGAATGACCAAGATCTCTTTGAGACGGTCATTTGATCAGTCAAATAGAAAATTAAACTTAGTTCTGACTAAATCACAAAGCTGTACAGAGATATGATGTAAAACATTATGTTTTCTCTTTCTTTGTTTATTATCATTTTGAAGATTTAATTATTTTAGTTTTTTAACGTTCGGCAGTACAAATCAATAAAGGCAATCAAGTACAAGTAGAAAAGTTAATGCTAATAATATATTCTAGTAATATTTAATAAAGTCACAATATTGCAGATTTTTGGTCAGAGTTAAGTTTTAGTACTTTCCTTCGACATGAAGCTGTAAAACATTGACAAACACCATCTGTTGTTTTGAATCGGCCATGTTAATTATGTGTTTAAACATTTGATTTCTCGCTATAGTGATAGTGTTTTCCCATAAAGTATTGATGCTTTCAAACACTGATAACAAACCTTGGTGGTCTTGACAGTTTTTCACCATTGATGATAAATATGAAATTCCCCTCACAATAAGAACTGTGCACGAGGTTAACGATATTTGAATGTGTCGAAAACGCATGTGATGTGCACGAGGTTAACGATATTTGAATGTGTCGAAAGCGCATGTGATGTATACGAGGTTAACGATATTTGAATGTGTCGAAAGCGCATGTGATGTATACGAGGTTAACGATATTTGAATGTGTCGAAAGTGCATGTGATGAATATAGCGCTGTATTATTTTCGATGAAATAGCAAAAATAAGAAACGCTTTACAACAACTCTTTCTTCTGGACTAAAACGACATAAATTATATCAAAGAAAGGCCAGGTTCTACACTGTTGTAAAGCAAATTGAACATAGTTCTATCAATACTCTATCAGGAAATTAATTATTCTATGGAAAGCTCGAAGCACATTCAACGTGATCATCGTGATAATGGTAAATGCTTCCAAAGAAACATACTTCTTGAATTGAACAGATAGCTGTCATGTATTTGACTTCTGCCTATAACCTTTGCCATTTTCTTTGACTGATCGTATAGATCAATTGACTGATAAACCTGCGGACAATTATCGTGAAGCACAAAAGTTCAAGTAACTGAAGCATCTGTATTCACAATGAAACATTCACCTTTCAACCCATGAAATGAGAGAGTTTATTGTATATTCAAATTACTTTGTATGCTCTCTATTTTTTACAGTAAGTTACATTTTCCAGCTTGTGAGCATTCCGTTTAAAAGAAGACCGTGTTTCTGAATAGTGCGGCATGCTTTGCATTTATAGCAAGAATAAATCTGTTTGCTTTTAATGTTACAGGCTCACACGTCTCTTATTACAGGAATTCCTATGCCGACTTGAAATCACTGTAACTTCTATTAGGTTTGTGCCCTGCTACCAACCAATGTCTCTTTATATGAGAAAGTTGGCAGTTTCTTACGGAGGGTAGGAGTACGGTTCTTCCCCGGAACGATGGTTTTTGTAAACTGTCCGCTTGTTAGAATGACCAAAAGACGATTGGAACGGGCGTTAAACGTCTACAACAGGTCTAATGTGTAAAACATCTTTTTTGTTCCGCTAAGTGTACAAACCTGACAAACTGTAAATATACAAAGCATTATATTATTAAGATATAATGATTTATACAAAGCATAACAATGTATTGCTCTGGCATGTTACCTTGTCTTCATTTTTGTTCTGTCGTCCGTTCACACTTAACCCTGTATATGCAATAAAGGCTGCATTTATGACTGGATCTTCATGAAACTTGGTCATATGACTGTCCTAATGAAGTCAAGGACAAATTAGAAAATAGGTCATCTGCGGTCAAACACTAGGTCACAGGGTAAAATCATAGAAAAACCTTGTGTATGCAATAGAGGTTGCATTTTTCATTGGATCTTCATGAATTTAGTCAGTGTAATTGCCGTGATAAAATCTAGGTTGAGTTCGAATATTGATCATCTGGGGTAAAAAAGTAGGTCACGGGGTCAAATAATAGAAAAACCTCGTGTATGCAAAAGAGTTTGCATTTTTCACTGGATCTTCATGAAACTTGGCCAGTGTGATTGCCTTAATTAAATCTAGGTCGAGTCCCAATATTTGTCATCTGGTGTCAAAAACTTTATCACAAGGTATAAAAATAGGTCATCTTGGGTCTAATACTAGGTCACGGGGTCAAATCAAAGAAAAGCCTTGTGTATGCCATAGAAGTTGCATTTTTCTTTGGATCCTCATGAAACTTGGTCAGTATGATTGTCTTAGTTATATTTAGGTTCAGTTTGATTGTGGGTAATCTGGGGTCAAAAACTAGGTCACCATAATGAATGCCTTGTGTATGCCAAACAGGTGAAATTTACAAGTCAATCATCATGATGTGAATTGGTCAGAAGGTTTGTCCTGTCAAGGTCAAACAAAATGTTTGTGTTTATGATATATAGTTTAGGGTTGAAGTTTGGTCACATATTGTCATAAGTAGGTCTCAGATTAGCGATATAGGGCTATCTTGGACCTCTTATTTTACTTACAATATTACATTTGAGTTATTGTTGATCTAGTTTATCTTCACAGTCCAACAACTCAACATTACGCATTGTGCCAGTATTTCAATCTGTGCATGATCCTAGACTTGTATTTGGCAGAATCTTCTGCCGCGACCAAGATCAAGGAGGGTTCAGATTTTAGGACAGCATGCCAAAACACTACAATATTTGTAAAACTGGAAGATTATTAGGCTGTTTCTGACTGAAATGTGTTTTAAACCTGTTTTGCGTTTCTTTACTCGCCGTAATTGCTCGTTACTTCAAAGATTTTCCAAAAAAATACATTGGCGTGTAGGTATTTCATTGCTCTCAAAGTCTGTGCAGGTTACCTGTTCATAGAGACACAAACAATTATAAAAAACAAAGAAAATTCTACACCACCCGTTTCCAGGCTAAAAATAGCTGCTCAGAGTTCGAGATGCCCTCAAAATTCAAAGCCGTAGGATCATCACTGCATGTATACGCACAATAAAAATTTTTGCTCAAGGACATTACAAACATTTCGTAAATTATATTTAATTCATTCTTTCGCATGTTTTGCTATATTTTGCCATTTCTTTGTGGTTACCCAATTATACTTGAAAAACAATAGAACAAATGCAAACTACGCCAATCTTTAAACAGAACTTTTGTCACTTGCCGGTGTCATACGAACAGAGTATTATGTACAAACAATACTACAGCATACCCCATGAAAATATCACCACTGCACATTTGCGGTAGTTAACAATTTTGATAGGAGCAGTTGGTCTATAATAGAAATACAAGAGTACATTTATTTCCAAGCTATTAGTTTATTTACTCACTTTACCTTTTCACATAGCCTGAATAAATAGAGTACTGTCAAAGTAAACACCACTGTGCAGGTAGTAGTAGGGGCATCCGGGAATGATCAAAGCAGAGATAATTAATTGTAAAGAATTCAATAACTACGCCCTGTGTGACTACGGTGATCAAATCGCTAGTAAACATTGCAGAAATTTGAATAATAACTCCGATATGGACATCATTCAGTAGAATTGATTATTGCTCTAGCACTACCCGGTGTTATTACAGACAAATGCATGATCAATTTCAGTGACGTGATCGTTTTCGATCTGTCCTTAGAATTGTTGATACTTAAACACGACGTAAGAGTTAATTCGTCACACGCTAAACTAGTTTAGAATAAGAACGATTCAGTGTTGATTAACGGATTACCTGTACACAAAAGTCATGGACGTTAAGAGTTTCTTCCTAATAGCTGTATCAGGTGAGAAATACTTTTTTCAGTATTTTTCTTGTCTTTTAACAGACCCATGATCACTTTGGATATTTAATTTATTTAAGTCTCACTCTATATGATACAAAATACCACAGATTTAATATACACAAACTATCATGCAAACCTTTCTATATAGAAATATGAGAGACTATTATGACAAATTATTTACATAGTTACACTATCATTACAACTGCTAATATTTAAAGATTACCTTAAATAAGAAATAGATAAAATACTGATCAAGGGGAAATATCTATAAGTTGTTAAAAATATCTGTAAAGTTTCGGCATGTATTAACAGCTTTAATATCACATGGCTTATAGACACAAATATGTACCAAAAGCTTTGATGTCACATGGCTTATAGACACAAATATGTACCAAAAGGCTTATAGACACAAATATGTACCAAAAGCTTTGAAAATCAAAATGGCTACTGAGTTAAGTCCGTATGACTACATGAACAGTTATTCATATCACTGGTATTAGTTACATTGTACATACGATAAAATATACATTTACAACCTTATCATTTGTACAGCAAATTGTTTCTTGTTTCTAAATTAATAAAACAGGTATTAGCACTTATTTTAAACATATTTCCATCAGACAGTACAAATTTTAATTTATTTTCATCAGAAAGGTTCAATAAATTGTCATTAACTTCACATGCTTCACTTGTGAATGCATCTCTAAAACATTGATATGGATAACAATGAAACAAAACATGTATTTCATTTTCAATTTCAGTTTTACAAATAGGGCATAGGCGTAGATTTTCTAAGATATTTTCGTATCTTCCAGTCTCTAATTTCAGTGGAGCTACTCCACAGCTAAACTGAGCTAACGTAGATCTATGTTTAAAGGTATCTGAAATTTAACAATTTGGATTTTAAATTACTCGTAGGAATTGCATTATAAATATGTCTTGTCGCTTTAATTAGCAGTCATTTGTACGAAATCACTGCTAACGTTGCTTTCTTCATCCAAATTAATATACGTGTGTTATAAACATAGCGCATAACGTTTTTCGAGAACCCTAACAATGCTACATTTTTTATCTGAACTCAATGTTTCACGAAGAAACGACATGACTACGAAAGAAAAGCATAATTCAGCAGTGTTACAGGGTAACTGAAAAAGCTTTATTATTTTCAGTACATTCAGTATTCTACCTAGCATTAAATTAAAACGGGCGTTGGTCAGAATTAGAAGCACTACGTTAATTAACGATCCGCAACATCTTTTTTCTCGTCTTGCCTGTCAACTAACGTGCCGATGAACATTTAATTTGGTCTCTAGGCAATATTTGTTGCGAGGGAATTGAAAACAAATTGTTTCTTTTTCCTTTATGAGTATTTTGTGGTGACAGTTAAAATAGTTTGAATCGTTCGGTACTTCGAACAAATGTTTATGTGATATTCTCCTGGAGTAAATGGCTATTGTAACATCAAAATCGACAATTTAAAAAATGTCTACTTGCATTTCAACATTACTGAACCTGAAATAAATCGTTTATTTTATGCCTTTTGATAATGTATGCGTTTTGAATTTGTTTGCTTGAAGTAGAAATCTATACTTTGAGCTTTCAGCTCTGAAATACATTATCGCCATCTGTTACAGGTGTGTATTCAAAATGACAGGAAATTTATCTCAAATATCATTGAATTATGCCAGACTATATGTGTACGTCCATTCATTGTTTATTATCATTCTGGATATAACTAAATGTGCGTGAAGTTAGCTGCCAGTTGCCAGTTGCCAATTGCCATTTCAATGCCGATTCAATTATCAACTGGCAGCTAACTTTACACTCTTGTTTCCAATTCGTCTTCACTTGCAAATACAATGTATTAACCAAAAGCAAAGTTGTTAAACCACGTGAATTGGCACAGATGCCAATTCGATTTTTATGTAAAAAATCTTAATAGAAGTTAAAATGGCAACTGGCAACCTACTTCATATTCCAGATGCCAACCAATTCAACTTTCACTTGCAAATAGCCAATTCGTTCAACCTCACGAATTGGCAACTGACAACTGGCAATTGTCAGCCAGATGCCAATTCGACTTATGTCTGTAATTAAGAATAAAAAGTAAATTGGTAACTGACAGCAAGATGCCAATAAAATAAAGTCGAAATGGCAACCCAACTTCTTACTCAAGATGCCAATTCAGCTGCTAGTTTGCCAGTCTGGCTTCCAATTGCAAGTTGCCAATTTACTTTTTATTAACAACTACAAACAGAATTAAAATTGGCATGTGGCTGCCAGTTGCCAGTTGCCAATTCGCGATGTTGAATTGGCTTCTGGCTGCCAACTGTTATTCAAATTTTACATAAAAATCGAATTGGTATCTGGCTGCCATTTGCCAATTCGCGAGGTTGAACGTATTGGCTTTTGGCTGCCAACTTTTATTCAAATTTTACATAAAAATCGAATTGGCATCTGGCTGCCAATTTCCAGTTGTCAATTCACAGTTTTATTAACAATAGCAGACATAAGTCGAATTGGTATCTGGCTGCCAGTTGCCAATTCGCGAGATTGAACGCATTGGCTATTTGCAAGTGAAGTTGAATTGGCATCTGGAGTATGACGTTGATTGTCAGGTGCCAGTTGCCAATTCAACTTTTATTTAGATTTTTATATGAAAATCGAATTGGCACCTGGCTGCCAATGCCAGTTGCGATTTCGCGATGTTGAACGCATTGGCTATTTGCAAGTGAATTGGCATCTGGAGTATGACGTTGGTTGCCAGGTGCCAGTTGCCAATTCAATTTTTATTTAGAATTTTTATATGAAAATCGAATTGGCATCTGGCTGCCAGTTGCCAGTTGCCAATACGCAAGTTGAACGATTTGGCTATTTTTAATGAAGTTGCCAGTTGCCAATTCGAGATGTTGAACGAATTGGCTTCTGGCTGCCATTGCCAGTTGCCAAGTTGTTAGGTTGAACGAATTGAATATTGGCAAGTGAAAGTTGAATTGGCACCAGGACTATGAAGTTGGTTGACAGTTGACAGTTGCTTATTCACCTTTTATTCAAATTTTTACAAACAAATCGAATTGGCATCTGGCTGCCAGTTGCCAATTCACTTTTTATTAACAATAACAGACAGAAGTCAAATTATTATCTGACTGCCAGTAGCCAGTTGCCAATTCGCGAGGTTGAACGAATTGGCTATTTGCAAGTGAAGTTGAATTGGCATCTGGAGTATGACGTTGGTTGCAAGGTGCCAGTTGCTAATTCAACTTTTATTCAGATTTTTATATGAAAATCGAAATGGCGTCTTCCTGCCAGTTGTCAGTTACCAAAACGCAAGTTGAACGATTTGGCTACTTTATAGAAGTTGAATTGGCATCTGGAGTATGACGTTGGTTACCAGTTGCCATTTCAACTTTTATTCAAATGTTTACATAAAAATCGTATTGGAATGTGGCTGCCAGTTTGCCAGTTGCCAATTCGCGAGTTTCAACAACTTGGTATTAGGTTAATATTTGCAAGTGGAGACGAATTGGCAACAAGAGTGGGAAGTTGGCTGCCAGTTGCCAGATTCCAATTGAATCGGCTTTGAATTGGCAACTGGCAACTGGCAGCTAATTTCACGCGCATTATAATTAAGGTATTCGAATAATTTTTGTTCTATTCGTCGCAACAGATACACGCTTAAATGGTAACACTGCAATTCAGATTTATGCATCAAAGCACATAAGTGTTGTCATGTACGCGTACATGTTTCAGACGCTCCAAGTATTACACAGTGATTGAATACGTTAGAAAGTGTCGGCGACTGTTCCATAACACCTGATTCTATTTATGTTTATACCTTGCATGTAGTGTCAGTCTTTTCGTGTTTCAGGCGTTCATTGTTTTATACTTGATGACCTTTTTCGGGATGTGCTAACTGGTTATCAGGCAGAAACCAGACCGCTGTGCCAGAAAGCAGCTGTAACTGATGTCAATATTGACTTTGCTTTAAGACAAATCATTGACATGGTAATTTCACATTGTTCTTAAACGTCGTACTTTTTATCTTTGTAAACAATATAGTACTTTATTTGTATATATTTTCTTTAGACGCTTGAATTTTACACAAGAACTGTTTTATGTAGATATATGTCACGAGTCTTAGATTAGCGGTTCTTTGTCATCTTTTATATATGTTTAGGTAATCACTGCTAATCAGTTCATCCTAAGGCATTTATTTCATGCGTAGTAATGCAGTTTTCCTTTTCAATTTTTTTACCTAAAACCTTTTATGGCATATTTTAGGCTTGGTTATCTAACTTTTACCTGTGTAATTAGTAATAGTAATTTGTTGTGCAAGTAGAGTATGAAGTCACATATAATTCTTTACATGTTAATATAATTATGTTGGTTTATGCATGACTGTATGTGTTATATGTATACATGTGATGGAACACATTAATAAATAAATGAATAAATAAATAAATAAATATCGCACTTCATATATTTGCATGATAACTTACTGAACAAAAGGACACAAACTGCTGATCAAAACAAACAAAAAATTCATATAGATTTTAGTATTTGATTACACTAATTCACTCAGAACAATAAAGAATATAATTATTTAATTCTGCATTTAATTTTGCAGATATCAGCATGTGTGTGTAAACGCCATAATGATAATATTCTGTCAGGCAATCATATTTCTCTACTTTTTTCCATCAAACTGAAGTGTTGCAGACTAAGACTTGTACACAGTTTATCCTCATTCTGAGAAGTATATGTAGAAATTGAAGTAATTAAAGTCTTCTCTATTCTAGGACGAGCCTCGACAATTTTTGAATTCAATAATATGGATAAGGATGGTGAGTTTTATTTTTTTTTATAGAGCAAAACAAAGTTTGTTTTTTATGAGATCTGTAGAGTGTTACTCATTCATTATTTATTTATTTATGATCATTTCCAGCATAATAGCTTTTAAATCTAAATTATTGATCACAGAGCTTAAGTTTCTAGTAAGAGATATAATTTGTTTTTTTAGTTTAGAAATGTTAGATTTCATCATTGTCGAAGTAGTTGTCTGAGCCGAGTTTACAGTTGTCCAGAACTTGTTATGAAGCTTACTTTATTCATCAATGATTTAAGTTGTATCAACTAACAAGTTATGATCTAAAACTATTTCTCTAAAATACCCTGCTGCTTCATTTTTGTCGACTCATCACACTACTATTTGACAACAGATCTTGAGGGACATTTTTAGTTACTTCTTATTACTTATTTCTTGTTACTTATTTGTTATTACTTAATAATAAATATAATAATAAATTCTTTATTTAAAGAAGGTAACACATACAGAAATATGAACAAATATTCATATGACTAAGTTTAAACATGGCCTTCTGAAAATGAAAACATGAAAAGGACATAAACAAAACCTAAATTTCAACTATAAACAACTCAGTTATACATACTACTTATAAATGACAATCACTCAATAATTCATAGCAAACATTTCAAGACATTTGAATTCCATATACAGTCAAACCTATGTTAAAGACCGCTAATACTAAAACAAATCAGGAGGGAAAGAGAAGAAGTCATTTAAGAACTTATGTAAAGGTATTTATGATGACCATAATCATACATGCTAATCAATTTCCAGCGTGTGGCATTTGTTCACAAGTTTGACTGTACATACATCATTTTTCACACGATACACATACGTGCTGTAGCAGTGTTATATTTCATCAATAAATGTTTTTTCAATGATTTTTTGAATGAATTCAATGATTGACTGAAACGAATATCTATTGGTATATTGTTCCAAGTGTGAGCAGATATATTAGTAAAAGAATGTTTCATGTACATAGTGCGTTGGTTTGGTATCACAATATTAGTGTTGCTTACTGATCGAAGACAATATGATTTATTACTGGAAAAGTTAAGTAACTCAAGTATGTATTCTGGAGCAAGATTATGTCGAGCTTTGTAAACAAGAACAGCCGTATGATATAAGCATCTATCAGAAAAAGTCAGCCATTTTAATTCATTAAGCAAAGGTGTGCTACAGGTACGCGAAGGTTTTCGTTTAATCAGTCTTGCGACTCTTGCTTGTAACTTGGACATAGTATTTAAACACCGTGTTCCGGTTCCCCATATAGTACAACAATAGTCCATAGATGTTAAAATGTACGCATTGTAGAACATAATTTTCATGTCATCGGTTAAGTAATTAGAAATTCGTTTCATAAGGGCAATTTTAGAATTGATTTTGGAGGATACTTTGGAAAGCTGTACATTCCAAGATAAAGTATTATCTACATAAATACCCAGCATCTTATGAACACTAACGTTTTGCAAAAGTGTATTATTAATTGTCAACTTTAAATGTAAATCCTTATTAGTTCTGTGCTTACGGCCGGTCGTTAAAATCATACATTTTGTTTTTGTAGGATGTATTGACATGTAGTTTTAAGTAGTAAGATGTAACTAAAAATGTCCCTCGAAGGGCATCACTTGTTAACAGCAGAACAGATGATAAGGGGCAAGTTCAATAAAAAATGATAAGACTCACCAAACACACAGTCATACACGTAGGCGTACACACGCACACACACACACATTTACATTCACGGCCCTCTATAACAAGATAGACATTAGACATAGAGAAATGTATGTAACAAAATCCCATTTCAAATGTTAGAAGTGCAGCATGACTTTAATTACAAAAAGCAATTTGTTATCTTTGTGAATTATTGCATTCTAAAACTAGTTACAGTTATAATATGTCTAGCTATTTTTGTATGTAAAATGTGCATCATAGTGCATGTATAAACTAAAACAAATGTACATGTTTTTATCCATGTGTTATTGTACCTGTACATAGTATTACATGAATATATGCACAATATTTCTAATTAGTTATTTTTATCATTTAAACTGTAGTTTTATTACTAAATCATTAGTATTATTATTTCTTATTTATTTCACATTTGTAATGAAGACAGATGTAACTACAGTGGATAGAACTGTTCGGTTTAGTAAACCTGTCAAACTAAGCATATGCCCATAAAACATTCTGACAAGAAGACCCATTGGCGTCATGTCAATTAGGGCACATCCTTAGTTTTGGTAGGCTTTACAGATGAACTATACGTTTCTTTCCGCTGTGGTTACATCTTTCTCCGTAACAGATACGAAATAACAAATAAGAAATAACAATTAAGAAATAACAGGTAAGAAATGACAAATAAGAAATAACTAGTAGGAAATAACAAGTAAGAAATAACAAATAAGAAATAACAAGTAAGAAATAACAAGCAAGAAATAATAATGCTCATGCATGAATGAAAAACTAATAACTGTAAAAGAAATAAGTAATAAGAAATAACTCCCATAAAGGTCTGTAATACTACGTACATGTACTATTACGCATACATACATGAATATTTGTTTTAGTTACATGCATTATAATGCACATTTACAAACACATATCTAAACACAAACTAACTTCAATTTAAGATAGCTTAAGAATGCAGTAACTCATAACAATTAACTAATAACAAATAAGTAATAACTAATAATAAATAACAAATAAGTCACAAATGCTAACAAAAAATTTCCTTCACGGCTTCCGTAGTTATCATTATAACAAATATTAGTTTATCATTCATGTATGAGAATTCTTATTTGTTATGAAGATATATATATATATACTCAGTTCCAAAAGAAAGTGTGCACTTAGGTTTTTGTTGATTTTATGTATTATTTTTACCAGAAATACATGATGTTTCGTATCAAAATTTAGGGCAATGTATGCTCAATTTCATGTGCATTGATAGCATATTCAATCAACAGTAAATAGTGTATAAATGTAGTGTTCGTAATTTGAGACCGATACGTTTATCAAAATGGTGATATTTAAAATAAAAAAGTGCACACTTTCTTTTGGAACTGAGTATATAACTATACAGCGGATACCAAATACTGATGATGTGCCTTAATTGGTAAATGAATGATAGGGTGTTCTAGGGACACATCCTTAGTTTGTCAGGTCAGGCATTAATTTCCTTTGTAGTTGCGTCTGTCTTCATTATAAATGTGAAATAAAAAATAAAATAAGCAACATTTATATTGAAGTTATAACTAATTATAGTTTAAAAGATGAAAATACGTGATCAGAAATAATATGCATATATAATAATATATGTATATGTAAAATAACACATCTATACGTACATGTACATTTGTTTTAGTTACATGCATTATGATGCACATTTTTACATAGAAAAATAGCTAAACATAATCTAACTGTAACTGGCTTTAGAATGCAATAATTCACAAAAACAACAGAATTATATTGAACTTTTTACATTTGAAATCGGCCCTTTTTACATCCATTCTCTGTCTTTTGATATTGGTCAGTCAGTTTTATTCAGCTAATCGGCAAATACAATTGCCTTTGGCCATCTAACATATAACACAGTGAATACAGCCAAGACATATGGTACATTTTCAAAGCACAAACATATATAACTGCGACAATGCAAATTCTGATACATATGAACATATACATTTTTTCATGATAAATAATATATATTTTATGGAACAGTCATAATACTAAGGGTATCGGAACGTACTGCAAAAGCTTCCGAAGTTTCAAATATATAGAGATTTTGTACAAAAGTTGTTTACTATGTGTCGACAATAAACTAACAAATTTATGCATATTTGGCCAAGACACCGCCCCAAGATATTTGCGACGAATGTCAGAATACAAAGTACAGCACATAAGAAAATGGTACTCAGATTCGGTCTTATTTTGACTGCAGCATTTACATAAACGATTTTCTCTATCTATATTGTTATATCGACCTAATTCTATCTCAAGAGAATGTGAACTAAGCCTAAAACATGTAAGATATTTCCGTAATGTGTCATTTTTTAAAACATCTAGATATTTTTCATAGCAGAATTCGGTTTTATATTTCACATAATAGTCGAGTTTAGTTTTACCATTAACAGAATCATACCATCTCTGTATATATTGATCTCGTATGCGTCTTTAAGACTTGGATAATATTTAACATTCACATCAAAGTTAGTTAGAAGAAATGAATATCCTAAATTATCTATCAGCGAGTTCCCAACTCTTTCTGTCCATGTTGTTACATTGTTCCATGTAAGTAGAATGAATGGATGTACCTTCATTCTTTTTAACTTTAAGCCAAAACTTAATTGCTCTTTCCTTACATATAACAGACAGGGGAAATCTTCCCAGTTCACCATAAACTGCTTCATTTGGTGTGTGTTTGATGAGTCTGAATTTGTCCTTAAATTATCTATTCTAATTTAATGACTGTTTACAAATGATCTCATTGAAAAAATTACTGGACATGACTTAATGAGTTATCATCGAAAAATAAAGCAATTATCAATAAATTGGTCATAACAATAAATTAATAACAAATACGTGTTATATTATCATTATTGTGTAGTTTATGCACTTAGACGAAATAAAGGATACGTTCTGTTCTGTTCTGCTCTTAATAACAAACGAGAAAAACAAAGAAGTCGCAAGTGCTTACAAAGAAAGTCTCTCAATGGCTTCCGTATTTATCAGACTAAGTCTGCTGTAAAACCTGGGATAATATTTAAGAAATTTAGATTTTCTCAAATACGGAAAAGCATGAAAATTAAACAAGTATCGTTAGTTCAGACATAACACTTAGCATAGTAACAATTTTTTACCAAATGTATTTCCAGGAATGGGAAGACTGTCGACTGTGGTGGAACGCCACACAATACGACGGACTTAAGGAAATTACTTTGCCACAGAATAAAATCTGGGTCCCGGATCTAACTTTATATGACAAGTAAATGTTTTGATTTGTTCATGTTTAGCATTTGTTAGTTGTCAGCTTCCCGGCTTAAAACATAACTAAATATGTTGATGAAGCTTCTTCGGTTTCACAAAAGCCTTAAAGTTTGATTTCGTGTCATTTCAGTCAAATTTATTTCGTTATAATCCTTATTTGATATATGCACGGACAGGAAACAAAATCAATAGAAAATCACATGATTGACAAGATACGCTCAAAGAACATGTTGCATTTTAAAATCTAGCACTACATACTATCAGTTAAGAGACACAAAGATATAGTTGTCTACAGTAAAACTTGGGCCTGAATTTAGTTTTACAACGTCCGTGTAGGGTTGGCATTTTTCTGAATCGTGTAACAAAGTAGTTCCAAAGTAGTTACTACGTACATTAAGGGTTGTCATTTTCCTGATTCACGTAACAATGTAATTCAGTTTTACGACGTCTGTGTAAGGTTATCATTTTTATTATTCATGTATAAATTTATCTCAGTGCTGCTGTGGACAAGCTTTCGGGCATCGATGATTACAGTCTGGTAATACACAACAATGGAATCGTCAATTACAACTTTCCATCAGTACTAAGGTAACTGTCTTTATTTGTTTTTAATTCAGCAATACACTTGTACATTGTATATCAATACTTAACCACACCCTGAGACATGTCTAAGTTGTGTGAAATCAAATAAGTTCGTGTTGAATCAATGCTCGTCTTAAAGTAATTGATATGGGACTGTTTCAAGATAAAATATTTATAAACCAGGCTCCTAGAGATTTTAGTCCTCTGGCATTTACTTTTTGGAGGAAAAGATCATCAGCTGTTAATCATTAGTAAGTCTAATATTAGGCTTGCGTACAAAACCGGTCGGCTTTTGTGCAAAATTCAGCAGTGCTAGATATAAGCTTGACTTACTAACAGTGTGTTAATTCTGACAAGCTCCTTTGGAAATAAGGTTGGCAAAATGTTTGTCAAAAACTTAAATTGAAATATTGAACGAATAAAAAACAATCAATGAAATCATATTATGTTTTGTAAAATGACATTTACAACTATATTTTGCTATGTCCCTGTCTTATCACTTTCAAAAAATATTTTTTATAATTTCGAGAGTTTCCATGTACCTTCTATTTGAAAGCACTGCAAATGCATATTTCTGATTCAATCATATTTACAAAGATATTAAAAAGTGCATTATCGGAAAACTGCACAAATTTTACGCTATATACAGTTAGCCTTGCTCTGATTTACAATCTACTCGCTTTTTCTCAGCAAAATGTAGCTTTTGCTGATCTAAACGATACATTAACCAATAACGGCTGATTGTGACATACGGCGGAGAAAATCAAATGATAAAATATCCATTCCTTAAGGCATAGGTTAATATCAGTGTACAAAGAGAATGATATGATTATTTCCATAACTTTTTAGTACCAGGAAACTATGCTTATTGATGCTTTAATCAAAATTGAGTGGAAACAATAGAAGAAATAGTAGTCTAGTTTTTATTAGACTTTACCGACGCTCTTTCGGATAACAGCCCAATTACATTTGATTTTAACTATTGAAGTTTTCAAGAGTTTATCTTCTATCAAGTATCTGAGAAAATTAAGAGAAAACAGGGGCGGGGAAAGGGGTGGGGGAGCGGGGGGCAGGGGAAGGGGTGCGGGGGGTTAATATTAGGAAAGAATGCGGTAATTATGCACAATATTAAGCTACACTGCATGCTTCCTCTCAATGTGTTTGTAAAATGACCACTTCACGTTGCTTTCTTAAATGTTTAGTTTTGCAACCTGTTACTTGATTTCGACTTGATCAGTACCAGTTTCATTAACTCATTCAGAAGCGTATGTGCTGTTGATGTCACACACTTCCCGTTTGACTTCCAAGTATGCAATCTGACGTTTGGTTCCTGGGCATACAGCGGTAAGCAGGTCGATGTCATTAACGTTTCGACAAGGGCTGATATGACATCATTTGTTTTAAATTCCGAGTGGCATGTGCATAACGCTCCAGTTATTCGTGTTGTTACGTTATACGGAGACGACCCTTATCCAACACTGGTGTTTCAACTTTTTTTAGAGGTAAGATGAAAATAAGTAAGTACATTTTACACTAAGTATTTCTTTGTCATTCAGATTCTTTTTCGAGCAAAGAGCTATTGTCATGGGAGAGCAATTGTTCTGGTAGCAGCTTTAAAGCTTTAGAGACCTAAATTATGGCACTGCAGACGTCAATGCGTGGCAGCATCTAATATTGCGTTTGGCCCCTTTGTCATAGATTTGGAATTAGGGCCTCATCATAATCAATGGTATACACGTGAAACTACGCGCAAAATATTCTCTGGCTTGGAACACAGTATCAAAACTATGATCGATTTATAACAACATCATGTTACGTCATTGCATGTACATATAATCATCATACTATCGCACCGCATTTTGACTATCGCTTTTTAACACAATTATCTACAATATGAATGTAGTTAAAGCTTTTAAAAAGGGGTACATATCGCAACTTTGTGAGAACAGTTTGCGTTTTTTTTTCATTTTGTGGCCTAGTGTTTTCTTAGTCTTGTTCTTAGTCTTGTTCTTTGCAGCAATTTGAAGCCATTTTGTAGTTTTTTTCTTCATTTCGATATATTCAAACCTGTGAACAAAGGTCATCATTTGGAGAGACAAAATATGGCCTTTGTTTACAGGTGACCTTTACTCGAAGGTCAAATTATTCTATTCAATCAACAATGGTCTCTGAAAGACTGGCATTTACTCACAGTGTGACCTTTATTCGTAGGTGGTCGTTACCACAGGTTTGACTGTATTAATTTAAAACATATCTATTCGCCATTATTTTTTTTTACAAAACATATATAATAACAATCCAATGTACAATGGAACCGAAAGCAAACTGTTCGTTAAAAAGGTCGTTCTACTATTTGAATACGTCATTACCCAATCTGTTATGATTCACATTGCTAGCACACGGGTCGATGTTTATTTTTAATTGGCTCTACTTAGTTTGTTTCTTTTTATTGTTGTTATGATGTGAACGATTTCCGCTTCAAAAAGTACTTGTATAATTGAACAAGCAGCTAATGGAACTGCTCTAGATTTTACAGCCTTTTAAAAGTATACAAACTGCCGGCATATGACAATATGGCATGTGGAGTACCATAATTCTGCCAAAGAATGAGTTGCAAGTATGATAGATAGAAAATAAATTTGACCGATTGTTTTACTGTTTAGTCATTAATTATTGTTGCTATGACGACCTTTTTTCCCAGCACTGAGTGTTATGGTCATAAAATATAATATACTTCTAAATTGTAATGGAAACTAACAATAACTGCTCGTCTGCTAGACTTTGAATGTTGTACAGCAAGAATTAATGGATGTTTACCATGTTTTCCTCTGACATTATATTAATCCATTGGTGATATGGGTTTTTTATACCGTAGATAGTTTTTGTAGAGAGCGGCTCCCGCTGTGTGATACAGTAACTAACGTTTACGTTTTATTAATTAAACCATGTTAAAACATTTAGCATATGCCATGCCTGAAACTGAATGATTCTTCAGTCACAGTAAAATAAATCAGGAGAAAACTTTATTTGTCACGCTGGCAGTTTTTATTCTGATACTTCTGTCACTGCAACGGTAGGCATAAAGGAGAAAAGTTTGGAATGTTGATTTTTACAGAGGAAGACGAAAAGTGTCAAAATTGACCTTCTCTTGTAATCCACCTTTAACAAACAGCAAAATTGACCTTCTCTTGTAATCCACCTTTAACAAACAGAAAAATTGACCTTCTCTTGTAATCCACCTTTAGCAAACAGAAAAATATACCTGGAGACCTTGCTGGACGGAATAGCAGTCGTTGGTGTTTAACGCCCGGACGAGCAGTTTTTACCGAACCATAGTTCCTGGGAAGAACCAAATGGAAAGTCTCACATAAAGAGACATGGTAAATCGCAGGGCTCGAACCAATGACCCTCAATTTATGAAAGGTTATAGGTAGTAAGCAACTCAAAAAGAAACGTGATAAATAGTGCATACTAACTCTCACAGCTAAAATCAAAATTTTGTTCAGTTATGTGGAAAATGTCCTTTGTTATATATAAATTTTAACCAATATTTATTGAGTCAAAAAGACAGATTAAAATTTGAAAAAAAAAACATGAAAGGTCTTTCTTTATTATAAAAAAGGCTAACTTTTTGTTACATATTTATTACATTTCTGCTAATGGAATATAATTCCAATGAAGACCATGTAACGAATGAATAATTACTCTCTAATCTGTGCCTCAAAACTGTATAGCATTATTAATTGCAGACAAAAAGTAATATGCAGTAACACTTGTCATGTGCCCAGAACTATTTACTGATGGAAACCGACGTTATTCCTGCGCATAAAATATCAATAGTTTACAAAAAACTATGAAATCTTTTTTTTATTACTATTCTGCCAGAGATGTTAGATTTTTGTGGAGTTGATATATACATTTTAAACAGAAATGCCAGATATTAAATTATTTGATGTTATAGTTATTTTAACATGTTTTATTAAATTGCTTACTACCTATAAAAGTGATATCAAGTGAGCGACTCAAACCACTCGCCCACAGATATAGAATACATTTGTACGTATCTCATTTAACATTATATCAGTAAACAAACGTAAGAAAATGATTTCTTATAGAAGCTGACAAATGATTCTTCCGAGTAGTTTCAATTCCAATGATCAGTTTGGATGTTACAACTACATGTACTGACACTTACATTTAAAGACCAAGTATTGCCGGGAATTTGACCGTCATTTGTATATCCGTGAAGTTGACAGCCTGGTAGCCTAGCAGCCTGGCAGCGTGAAGTCAGCAGCCCAGCATTCTGGCAGAGTGAAGTCAGCAGCAATGAAGCCTGGCCGCGTGAAGTTGGTAATCTAGCAGCCTGGCAGAGTGAAGTCAGCAGCCTGGCAGCATGAAGTCAGCAGCCAAGCAGCCTGGCCGCGTGAAATTGGTAATCTGGCAGCCTGGCAGAATGAAGTCATCAGTCTGGTAGCGTGAGGTCAGCAGACAAGCTGCCTGGCCGCTTGAATTAAGCAGCCTGGCAGCATGAAGTCAGCAGCCAAGCAGCCTGGCCGCGTGAAATTGGTAATATTGCAGCCTGGCAGAGTGAAGTCAACAATCTGGCAGCTTGAAGTCAGCAGGCTCGAAATGTCATATGAATATAATGTCAGTAAAATAAGAATCCGTGACATGTCCACGCTGCCACGCTTGTCAAGCTACTGGATTGCTAACTTAATGCTGCCACACTTGTCAGGCTGCTGTACTGCTGACCTCACGCTGCCACGCTTGTCAGGCTGCTGTACAATCTCATTAAAATCAGATCCAGTATCTTCGCTTCGCTAACTGTGGAGCGTAAATTAGGATATGATTTTAATGAGATTGGGCTGCTGCACTACTCACTTCACGCTGCCATGCTTGTCAGGCTAATGGACTGCTGCCACGCTTGTCAGGCTGTTGTACTGCTGACCACACGCTGCCACGCTAGTCAGGCTGTTGTACTGCTGACCTCTCGCTATCACGCTGTCAGGATTTTGCACTGCTGACCGCACGCTGCCACGCTTGTCAGGCTGCTGCATACCTGACCTCACGCTGCCATGCTTGTCAGGCTACTAGACTGCTGACCTCACGCTTCCACGCTTGTTAGGCGGATGTGCTGCTCACATCACACTGCCATGCTTGTCAGGCTGCTGGACTGCTGACCTCACACTGCCACGCTTCTCAAGTTGTTTGACTGCTGACCTCATGCTGCCACGCTTGTCAGGATGTTGCACTACCTGCTGACCTCACGCTCTCACGCTTGTCAGCCTGCTGCACTGCTGACCTCACGCTGCCACGCTTGTCAGGCTACTAGACTGCTGACCTCAAGCTACCAAGCTTGTCAGGCTGCTGCACTGCTGACTTCACGCTGCCACGCTTGTCAGGATGCTAGACTGCTGACCGCACGCTGCCACGCTTGTCAGGCTACAAGACTGCTGACCTAACGCTGCCACGCTTGTCAGGCTACTAGACTGCTGACCTCACGCTGCCACGCTTGTCAGGCTACAAGACTGCTGACTTCACGCTGCCACGCTTGTCAGGATGCTGCACTGCTGACCTCACGCTGCCACGCTTGTCAGGCTACTAGACTGCTGACCTCACGCTGCCACGCTTGTCAGGCTACTAGACTGCTGACCGCACGCTGCCACGCTTGTCAGGCTACTAGACTGCTGACCTCACGCTGCCACGCTTGTCAGGCTACTAGACTGCTGACCTCACGCTGCCACGCTTGTCAGGCTACTAGACTGCTGACCTCACGCTGCCACGCTTGTCAGGCTACTAGACTGCTGACCTCACGCTGCCACGCTTGTCAGGCTACTAGACTGCTGACCTCACGCTGCCACGCTTGTCAGGCTACTAGACTGCTGATCTCACGCTGCCACGCTTGACAGGTTGCTGAACTGCTGATCTCAAGCTGCCAGGCTTGACAGGCTTCCAACTTACGAACATGCCATTTGTACTAAATTCACAAAGTTGTTTTCAAATCAAAAGTACATGATATATGTTTAGCGCTGTATTTTTTCAATGACATTGCAAAAAGTACGAAATATTATTTCTGACAAACACTTTTTGGTTAAGCAGAGACATATAAGGAGGGGGAGAGGTATATGTCCACAGTGTTTCAAAATAAACAACACAGTTCTATAATTGTATTTGTTAATTTAATAGTAAATATGTATGTGTAACTTTAAAGTTATAAAGGGCTTGGAAAAGATTGTCAGCTAAACTTTTCAGTATGACAAATACCTTAAGACCTAACTGGACTAGAGAGAAAGATATATCAGTGGAAAAATCAATTCTATCTTTTACAAGCAATAAACAGACATCAAAACATTTTGTGTCATAAAACAGCTTCCACCAATTAATTGATCACTCATCATATGAGAAAACAAATTGGTGACCTTTGACTATTTTCAGCAGGGAAGTATTTTTCCACGATGCTTTCAATGCTTTTAAACAATTAAAGTAATAATTTCTCGGTACGTTTTCTGACTTGAGGTGACAACCACATATCTTTAAAAATGCTAAAATCACTTAACGGTAAAAGAATATCCCATCTCATATTTACTTGCCTAAATGACAAGGTTATTAGACGGCCATCACAGGTTCACAAGTGTCATTATTATATTTTCTACCATTTCAGAGACGCCCGTTGTTTTATGCATTGAATCTGTTGTTTCCGTGTTTCGTCATATCCTCCGTGGCCGTGCTCGGATTCCTCTTGCCGCCTGCCTCTGGAGAGAAAGTCAGTTTGGAAATCACAGTACTTTTGTCACTGGCTGTGTTCCAACTGATTGTTCTAGAACTGATGCCGCCGAGCGGGAAGGTATCTTTCATGGGTAAATACTGTTATTGAAAAAAATCGTACGAGTAAATTTATTTTGTACAACATGGATCTGTTGAAACTAGCAACAGGTTTTACGCTGTTTGTTTTACGCCCAATTGAATAAACATAGCTGTTTACAATGCACGCCATCTTTTTATCGACACAGATGGCAATTGCCATACAAGTTCATTAGTGTTGTTCTGTTAAGTGTTATAAAATTGTGTACACACTGCATATAACAAATATAAAACTTTAAACCTGTGAACAAATATGTAATTCTGTTATACCATACAGTTCCAGTTGCAGATATAGTAGATACATAAGATGTAAGCTTCATATCGTCTTGTGGTCCTTACTGTTATGAACGGTGCATTAGTACCTGTTATGTAGCATCTCAAAAACATTTAATTAATCACACCTACCAATAGAGTTTGTGTTCTAAGCAAACACTACTGTATGGTCTTTAATCAATTGCTCAATAATTCTCCAATATATAGAACAAATAGGAAATGAAATGTAGTGGAAGTGACAACTCACCAAAGGTCAACAACGTTACATTAGAAAGAATAAATGTGCTGCTTTAATAATTAAAAAGAGAAACATGAGTAAAAGAGAAGCAATACTTGATATTCCAGCACTCTTATTATAACAACACCGACAGTTTACAGCGAAATATTGAAAATCCTTCCCTTCCCTCTATGTAGCTCTAAGACAACTGGAAGTTAAGTTGATTATGCAACAATCACTGACTTCATTAGTGACAAACAGTTGGTTCAATCACGGGTGGTTCCTTAGAGGGGGTGACTATAAGAAAAGAGGTGTTGTTTCCTTATCGAGATAGAACACATTAGTGCAAAACCGATATTAATTAAATCTAAACTAAAATGTAGAAATATTTATCCAACAAACAATTGTTTACATTTCATTGGTCCAGACCCAGCATGCTTGCGTCCTATGGATTTTTTGTGACGTACGATATACGCAAGGCAGAAAAATGACGTCAAACTGTATCATCTTACTTAGTATATACACTTTGCAGGTCTATATTTTATAATATCAATGGTGTTGGTTGGATTCTCCTGTTTTACAACTGTCGTTGTATTGAATATACACTTCAAAGGCTATGAAGTGCGTCCTTTACCGATGTGGGTCCGGCGCTTTCTGTTCATACCTCTTGCACGAATAATGTGTGTAAATATTGAAAGACAGAAAACGCAAATGTGTGCTGTACCAGTGGTAAGAGAACAATTTTTATTTGGTTGCTCCGGCAATTGTATACTGTATACGTTTGAATAACGTTACTTTTCTAGTAGAAGTATCAGAATAATACAAAAAGTAAAGAAATGGTGTAAAGAACTCAATTCGATCACGAGGCCAGGCTTTAAAACAAAAAACGTAATGGAGTCGGTCTTTGAAATGTCGTCCAAAAGTGTTACTAGATTCACCTATTGCTGTTCTTGCCTCGTGGTAAAGGTTTTAATATAATATGATGTCGTTTATTGCAGGCCGCAGCAGCGGCCCGCTATATTTAATATGGGGTGAGTAAAAGGTACATGGAGACTTAAGCACTAGAGCGAAAATATGCGTCTGTCTTCATTGAAAAATTCAGGTACTTCTGAGATAAATACTATAGACACAGTAATTTTTTTTCTTGAACGCACGAGTTGCCGTTCGTTACTTAGATGTCTCTCTCATCATTGAAAAAATGAGGTACTTCTGAGATTAATATTATAGACACAGTCTATTTTCTATAGAGTTGTCGTTAGTAATTGTGTGTGTTAAAAAAATAGTAACAATATTTCATATACTGTCCTACCCCCGAATTTAGACAGTGGCTTGAATTAATCAATTCATATTATTCGATAAAAGTGAAGTTTTTGTACTACACGTCATTATTAAGTTTTTATACTACAAGTCAGTCAGTAGATGTGGTGTTGTGTCAGTTTCTGCTTGCTCAACCAGAAGCTTTCGGATCGACTCGCACCTAAGTTTACTCGTACCTTAGTCATCTCGTACCCTAATTGGTCAAATCGTGTGGATCAAACGGTCAACTCGTACCCTTTGTAGTCAACTCTTACCTTCTTTTTCAAAACTTCAGTTTCATCCAGGAACAAAAGGGACTGACTAATATGTAATTAAAGGTGGGGACATATGGAATATATCACGACATTATTGAAATCGTGGTTATAATATAACGTTTATATATTGACCAAGTTGAATTTTTTTTTCTTTTTTTTTTTGGTGAAGATTTACTTGCATGACTAGATAGGTATTTATAGACTAATTTGCGACAAAAATAAGCGGTTTCTCCATGTGAGCACAGTGGTGCAGGTGCTCTATTCTCGAAATACCGAGAGAAGGTGTCACGACAAATATCTTAATAATGTTTACCAACAACTGTGATTTCGGCAATCTGTAATAACAATTTATTAAAGATAATCATAACTTGTTAGTTCAATGCGGCGATAAAACGAATGCATGTGTCAAACAACGCAAGTTAGAATGGGTCTGCTTGAATTCCTGTGGGGCCAGGCCTCAGCATCAACCATCACCAATATCTAAAATATTTACATGTCAGTTTTGTTTGTTGGCTCGCTGTGATACGTAGTATCGCAGTTTTTCTTGTTTATGAATGAATAGTCGTGTGAACATAACATAATAACCATTACTACGAGGCAGCAACGGCGTCCCATATTCACCGCCCCCCTCAGCTGACTTCAAGCAATTAACTATTCCTACGATGACGCCCAGTTTATCGAATTACTTGTAATGACACCAAGTTTTCTAACACTTAACCATTATGTCAAATGAATCGTAAAGAGGTCAGGATTTATGCATTGTAGAAGATAATGACATCAAAATCGCATGTGTTATGTTACAGAATGTTTACAATTATGACGAATTAATTATTTAAAATGATTTCAGAAACGACGCCGTTCTAGTATAATAGAGAGAAATGTACGTGAACTTAATGAGAACGGAAGATATCGATTCCAGGCATTCGATGAAATTGCGTTGAAAACAGTTTCAAGCACAAGTAATCACCTGACAGAAAGCGAAAAACAGATTTCTCAAACAAAATGTCCAAATGGTGTGCAGGTGTCGCGAAATATAGTTGCAATTGTAGAAAATATCACTGAAAAGCTTGAGTCGATAAGTAAGCATCTAGAAAGAGAAAAGGAACACTTTTATTCGGGTTACGAGTGGCGAACGTTTGCACTGGTTCTCGACAGGCTATTTATGACTGTGTACATCATATTTTTATTGTGCAGTTGTACAACATTGTCTTTACATTTCATTGCTTTGAGAAAACGCCCCGATGACTGGGATGGGACACATCAATAATAAACAATAAGTAAGCATAAATTTGAAACTTTCATCAAGGACCACGTGTCGTAGTAGTAAACACTATACATGTTTTACTGCGCACACTGTACATGATTTACTGAGGACACTGTACATGATTTAGTGCTGACAACGTACATGATTTACTTTGGACAGTGTATATAATTTACTGTGAAAAGTGAAGTTTCTGTGGACAATATTCATAATTTACTGTAGACAGTGTACATGATTTACTGCGGACAGTGTACGTTATTTACTTTGGAAAATGTACACGATTTACTGTGGACAGTGTACATGATTTTCTGTGGACAGCGTGCATGATTTATTGTGGACAGGGAAAGAAATCGGGGATAATCATATATAAATATTGTAGGACATTGCATATATTAGTGTTTATAAGATAAAACGTAAACATTATTGATTGTGTAATTGGTAACATTTTTGCATTGTAGAGTTTTAATCTAAAGAAGATAGAAATATAACTGTATTGGCACATTTGAAAAAGTGATTGAAGCTATCATCTGGTTTACGCTTTCAGCTTCTTAATACTACATTTTAACTGCTAACAA